>JBBPQL010000183.1:0-43701 GCA_038092515.1 Boletus subparvulus | reverse complement strand
TCCATGGTGATCGAGGTGAGGGCAGAATAAATAAGAGGCGCCCATCTGGAGACCACAGGTTCGTGACTTCGTTCTTCTCGGCACGCCCATCGACTTCGCACAGATGTGATGTACAGTGTACAACATTGGACTTGGGTGGAACTGATTTGAAACTCCGACGCAGCAGTGTGTACAGGGTTGCATTTTCCCATGACCCGGCCAAGCCATTGTTCCGGACCGACCTACCTCCGTTGCGTCAACCATCCCGCAAGTGTTGATCCGGGGTTATTTTTTCACCCTTGCGCCCCCTCCGTGCCATGGGACCCTGCAGGAACAACCCTTGCAGTGGAGTCACGGTGTGTGAAAGTTGGTGCTCTGTGGTTGGTTCTTCACAACATACTATCCTCGCATTTTGTCGTCGATGCGGGCACTTCAGAAGAGCCTATCGTGGCGATCGACTTCGCAGAGGATTCGTTGGGACGGGTTCACCCTCGCGTGTTCGATTTTCGGGTCACACTCACGACCAGCCAGTTTAGCTTTTTCACTCAAAGTATATGCCGCATACAAGGTGCATCATCTCCAGTCGTTCCGGGTCCCTCCTAACTCGTCTGTACGGTGTCCCGGCGTAACAAATGGTGGTTGATGGGGTTGATTGTCCGTCCATCGGACACACTCACCCCCACCATATTCGAAAAATGAATAAATAAGCGCTACGCTGGCATCTAATGTATCGTTCGGTTGTGATGACTAGGTGACGATCATCTCGCACGGGTGTAACAAGCGCATACGACGCGATATTTGCACGTTCTGACCTGGATGCGATCGCTAGTGGTTCGCTCTCCCGACAAACTGCGTGTGGGCGTTGTTCCAGTTCAGAGTTGGTAAAGGTCCGTGTCCTTGCCTGCATCAGTCCACGCGCTCATGCTCATGCTCTTAACGCTGTAAGTCACCATCGTCCCCCTCGCTAGTCGACCCCCACTCTCGCCGCGGACTCCCTCCCGTGATAGATTGAGTCGACGAGAGAGCTTGGAGCGCGTCAACGATGGTACCCACGACATCTTTTGTCCGAGTTCCGGGCGGCGACGCAGGCGTCGTGATGGCGAGATGGACAGGGCGAACAAGCCCGAGTCGGCTTGTCGGTCATGCAAGGTGTCGTCTTGTGTCCATCTACACACTTGCCTGTGTGTTGATTCATCCATGTTTTTGATGTCTGTGATCTTGCTGTATATCTTGCTCTCCTGCACGTCGTCATTGGTGTAAAACGCTGTGGACAATGATCCCCGAGTGTACATATATGTTCGACACGACTTGTCTAATTCCATGCAGCGTTCGCCAAGACTCGTCATATCCATGACCGCAAGCAAAGTGGATAACTCGAGAAACTGCATTCCTTTGGTGCGAGCGGTCGAACCGAGTACCCGGGATACGATCGTGAACCACGCTGGAGAACGCCGAGCGTCGACCTGGACGAATGTGTCCCGACACGAAGGTGTTCTCAGATCAACTTGGCCACGGATGGAAGCAATCCCCATGTCCTCGACCGTTTTTTAACCTCCCAAGCTAGTGCAGTGCGTCAGGTGGATTCGCCTAAATCCGACACGAATGGCGAGCGTTGGTGAAGTGTGCTCGGGCGGTCGACCATGGCGTCGTTATTGCAGAGGCGCGCGCATGAAGTGCTCCCACTTAGCACGTCGTGGCTTTACCGACGACGATCATCACAGAGTTGGTGGGGGTGAATCATTACTTGTGGGAGGGTTAACGGTGGGGGCTTGTAAACCGATAGGGGCATTGGGAGTATAGGGGTTATTTGAGCTGTGCACTGCACAGCCACACATTTGTCACGTCATTCCGCGCGGAAAAAGTTTGGATCCGCACTGTCCGAGTCTCTCCGAGTGTCCCGATGTGACATATCTGAGGTCGTTCCAGAGGTAAGTAAGATAAAAATAAAAATTCAATTGATGAAGCGAAATCAATTCACAGGCATGACGGTCCGAGTCTAGACGTAGTCCGGGCCGCGGATTTGAATTGTCCTTTGGAAGAGCCCCTCGAGGACATACAAGATGACCAAGAGCGAAGTTGATGACGTTCCGGCACGGGTGAATTGAATGAATCCGCGATCATATCCCGTGAGGCATTCAAATGGTCCAGGCTCATGATTCAATGGTTCTCACTCTATTCATGACGCTATAGAATGATCGGAATCCCTCGAGCCAGAGTTCGACGAACTCTGACTCAATTTGGTTGAATACAGGAATTTTGGGGTTCGGAGCTCCAAAGCGCTACATGCTTAAAATCTCATTCACTCAGCTGTGGCTAATAGATTTGCTTATGGATATAAGTACGGGGAGGTTATCGAGCCAAAGGACACCACGGCGAACTTTCCCCCCAGCGCACTGCACACATCGACCCTACTCTACCCACTTCGCCCACTTCTATCCCATTCCGCTATGATTCCCTCTACCCTTTGCGCCCTCGTGGCCATTTTGTCGTCGCTCGCCGCCGCCAACGGCGCTGTCATCCAACGGGATGGCACTTTTGTGAGTCATTCTGACTGACCTGCGCTGTTGGAGACGTTCAACTGATTTTGGCTCGAACGCAGACGTATTTGACGCCCCAACCTACGGCAGGGGGGGCTGCTCCTACTGCTACGACCAGCACGGCCGTCACTCAGTCGACAACTGCGACGACTGCAACCACGGCGACCACGGCGACTACTGCTACCACTGCTACCACACCTACCATTGCTACCACGGCGACCACTGCTACCACGGCGACTACGCCGACCACTACGACGGTAGGTGTGACGTCGACGCGGCCAACTACCCCTACCAGCACGACCGCCACTCAGCCCACTGCGACAGCCACCACGTCGATGACCGTCCAGGCCACCCCGACGGCCACGGCCACATCAACGCCAGCTCCTGGCGGCGCTGCAAACTGCAACGGCGTTCAGCAATGGCAAGCTTCTTTCGCGGTATGTGGTCTAGTAACGTAATGTCCGATCCAGAATTGGCGCTCATTCTCTTTACAGTATACCGCAGGTAATCAGGTGATTTTTAATGGTCAACTGTTCACGGCCAGGCAATGGACCTATAACAACGCGCCACCCTCGCACCTTGACCAATGGTCTGCTGGTGGTACTTGCGCCCAGCCGATCAACAACCAGGCCAACTGCAAGGGTGTCGCTGCATGGCAGAGCACCGTCGCATATACCGCTGGGAACCGGGTTACCTTCAATGGCCATCTCTGGTCTGCTGTGCAGTGGGCGCAGTCGAACCCTCCCGGAGATGCTTCTGGCTCTTGGATGGATCTTGGCGCCTGTGCTTAAAGCCAGACAATTTCCTCATCTCAATACATATCTTATGTACTTTATAACTAGACTCTTCTAGACTACCAGCTGTATAACCGATGACTTTTAATTGTTCTATTTAATTTCAAAGATACTTCTTGAACTCAGTGGGATGGTCTGAATCGATTGTTGCGTTCGGCTCACCCCGGCGACGAGTTGGCTCGACAAATTTTATTGTTGGTGATCCTTTGATATTTCCATAAGCATCCGTTCTTCTGTCTGCCTTCGGAAACAAAGGGTCGCCGTGGAGGGATAGGAACGCTGTGGAGGTGGACAAATGGCACGGGGTGCGCGGGGGCTCGTGTACATGCTCAGCCGTTTTTGCTTGGCTGTCCGGCGCTGGCAGTGTCTACCAAATACAAGCGATACAAGCCGCTACTTAACCAGCGCAGTTCTGGTCCAACCGGCTTGACGGGTATCTTCGGTGGAACGGGAGAACATTGCAACGAGTATTTATTCGTTCGGGGGTTACTATTCCAACGAGTGCCATATCATCGCGCCCCCCAAGTTGACGCCGCTGCCTCCCCCTGCACATTATCTCTGGCTGGCACACGCCATCAAGCACTCCACATAGTCACTCAGCCCCGTCAGTGTGAGTCTTGCTTGCCAACATGCTTCTGATCGATGTTCATCTCAGCGAGCAGCGTCACTGCCAACAGCGCCCGTCGTATCCCGAACTCGCCCCGATGACCTCACAGACCATCCAAGGATGGCACCCGAACCCACAGCTGATGCAGCCCCCGCAGCAGGCGCCGCCACCTCAGGGATGGACAGGCAGCTGGCCGCCAGGTGGTAATGTCGCCTTTCCGCCAGGCTATCCCGGCCCACCCCCGATGCCTGGCGGGGCGGTGGCAAACCAAAGCTGGAATGCCGGATATTGGCAGTACAACCCTGCGAACATGCAGAACCCCCAACAGCCGTGGGCACCCGGCGTGGGATGGTTTCCACCCAATTTCAACCCCTACAAGCGCGTACCGAAACCGCCCTCGCCGAGCTATTGGAACACGAAGTTGACGGACAATGGATTGGGTCTCGAAGGGATGGTCAAGAGGTGCGTCTAGCTCAGTAAATCAGCGCCTAGGCCAATGGTAGATTACACACTGATGAGAGTCTCGTCGTCTTTCTTTCTTTCTTGTTTGCAGGAAGGAGCCGTCAGAGTCTAATGGAGAAGAACCGCATACGCCTTGGATATGGAATCCACCGAGTTTGCTCGAGACTGGGGATCGTGCGACCCCCACGCGAGATTTCAACCGTAGGGCCGGGTCGGTCGATAGCGGCCTTCACACTGCATCCACACCCACACGAGATCATGGTCAGAGCAGTAGAGGGTCAATACAGGAGGGTTCAGGCGCTCAAGCACACAGCCAGACCCCTGAAAGGAGGTCTTCTTCGCACGCCAACTACTTTTACACCTTTCAAGATAGTTTTACCACTCCCACTGGACCAGCAAGACACAGTTCTGATCCCTCCGATAACAGACCCAGCCAGAGTGGAGGTGGCTTCGCTGGTCCATCCACTTCAAATCAACGTTCCATTGGCCAAACCGACTCTTGGCCCAATAGGGCCCGCTCGCAGCCTCCCGCTGCGAGGGAAGTACCACCATATCCAGCACCTACGCCGACAATCCCCAATAGCCGCTCTGCTTCGGGACAACCAAACATGTTCATGCAAGAACCCGAGACATTCACATCCAGGGGAGAACTCCAGCCAACCTTCTCGTCAAGTATTATTCGCACGCCGACGCATTACCAACTCACTCGTCGTAGTACGGACGAGCTGCCTTCCAGTCACCACTCTCGTTCGCCGTCCTCTGCAGGTCACTCCTCGACACCTTCACGCGGACCACCTGTTCCCGACCCCCTGACAAGACAGTCCTCGTTACCCAACGCATCTTCTTCCTCGCGAGACATTTACGGCAATTTCTCAGAGGACTTGTCCAACTCCCTCATCACGAGCACCTCCTCTCGGACGCGGTCCTCGGGTAGCGCCGGCCCACTCTTGCGTACCCGCACTGAACCCGTCATCGCCAACCTCACCACGATACACGAGTCCTCGTCCGCCCTCTCGAGCGGCGAAATCTTTTTGGCACCGCTGCGCGATTCACCCAGTTCGAGCGCAGACTCGTCTCCGGATCCTTCCCCACGTCGGAGAGACAGACGAACGTCGCCTTACGGTAGTGGCCCTCATTCGCCCGAGCCGTCCCCCGGGTTGTACCGCGATCGCCGTCCATCGCCGTATGCAAACCGACACGCCAATCCCCAACCCCGTTCCCACTCGCCCTCGCCCTCGCCCCACGCGCACGCGCGCGATCCGTATGTCGTCCAGGGGAACACCGGCGCCGGCGCCGGCAGCGCACAGCGACGCGACAACAACCCACTCCCGCCACCTCCCGTCGAGCGCGCAAGCCTAGAGGCGTCGCGACCGCCCGTGCAGGAACCCTCGCCGCCACGCTACGCGCGCAAGGTGCGCATGGGGTTCTGGAACAGGCGGGGCGACCACCTCACGCCCAACTCGTTTGTCGTGTATGCCCCACACCACCGTGCATATCCGGAGGAGCTTCGGGACTATCCGGATGAGCGGGAGGGGTATGGGGATCAGTTTGGGTCGTTTGTGCCGTGGCGGGAGGCACGACCAGAGTTGCCTGCGTCGTTGCCGTATCATGGGAGGGCGCCTACGCAGCCTTATGATAGTGTGAGTTTTTCATATCCTGAGTGGCCTGTTTCTTTCCTTGGTCTGTATGCTCATCGGTGCTCATCTAGTTTGTGGTGTATTCGTATCTCCAGTGACTCGAACACGACACATAACCAATATCCATGTATTTATCGAAATGCTATCTATGCAATATTGAGGATGCCGAATGTCGCGAAAAAAGGGTTGGGAAAAAGAACAGTTTGCATAAGTAATCCATAAAATAAGTAACGGATGAGCTGGTACTACAATCAATGGTCGTACAACAAAAAAGTAGGAAAATCATGAAGCACAACGAGAGATGAATTGATGACACCTGACAAATACATGTGTGACCCCGTACGCACACAAGCGAAAAATCAAATCAAATCCCGATACCGCCATGTTGGGCGCGCATGTGGTCGTAGATGCCTTGGCCTCTCGGGAACGTCGCCAAACACTCCCAACAAATATGCGTCTGGCAGCGCGTGCACGTCATGTGGTTGCATCCCTCGCTGCGCTCGATGGGTGCCTTGCAACCTGGACAACTCTTGACGTCGTTGTTCGACGTCCACTCTTTGAAGAGTTTGTCTTCCGCGACGTCGCGCTCTTCGCACGTCATGCCGTCGTGGTACTTTATACGGCACGCTGGACAGATGCGAACGAGGCATGAGGGGCATTGCAAGACTGCGTTTGGCGGCGCAGAGCGATACACTTGCGTGCAGTCGGGCGTGGGACAGTGGTGGAATTCGTCTGGTCGACTGTGAGCGTACACCCAGAAAGCGGCCTCGATGACTGCGGTGAAATCGGCCGCGGGCAGGAGTGTCCGCGACAGGCCAAGAGGGATGTATTGAGTGCAGGCGGCATCATTCCCGAGGCACCTCAGTGGGAACATCTTGTTCTCTATCGCCGAAGTGAGGTAGCTGGTGAGACATGTACGACACCACTTGTGACCGCATGCGAGTGACACGGGTACAATCGCTTCACCAAAGCAGACGGGACAAATTGCGTCCGATGAACTAGCCTCATCGCCTTGTCGGCTTTGCGCGTCCTGGACGGCCTTGCACGCTGTCCGAAACGACGAATCGTTTCCTCGAACAACGAGGATGCGCTCTCCAATGTTCAAGAAGCAGTTTTCGGGGCCGAGCAGCCCCCGCAGGGTAGGGAGCTCAGCGCTGCAGAGGGTGGGCAGGAGCTTTCCGGTTAGCGGGATCTTCCAAAGTTGCTGCGCCTTGAGTTCCATAAGCTTGCGAACGATATCTTGACGGGCACGGTGCCTCATCACGATGGGGCCCCACAATGAGATTACTCGTCTGTGATTTTGTACCTCTATCTGGACTCCGGGGTACTGGGCCTGCACCTGAGCGATGTAGGCATGACCAGCATTGGCGATGAGGAAGTCATCCCATAGAGGCTTCTTCTCGAGTGTGACAGTTTCGCCGTGTAACAACTGCTCGAACTCGTATTTGAGGCTACTTAGCAGTTCGGGCTGTTCGCTGGACAACCTGATGTATGCTGGTGCGTCATCGTCGGTATTCTCCTTGAATTTCTCTCTGATAGAGACGCTGGGACCGTATCTGCGTTGCCACGACCAACGCAACCATCCAATGTCTTCGCGCATTTTCTTGTAACTAGCCGCGCTCAACACGTGTGACACGCTGACGACATGGCGGCAGGAGAGGATTGTGTGTCCTATGGGCTTCGGGCGTCGGCGATCTAGATCGTCTTGAGCAGCACGAGCTTCGGCAGGGGACGTGAAATGAGCCCAGGCCTTGACCATCCCATCCCTGTAGGGAGGAGGGAGGATATCAAAGGCAGTAACCGTCCCATATTCCTCTAATCTGAAGCGAATGGACTTGACCGCTTTGTCAAGGGACTGGTAGTTTGGACGCCCTAACATAACCGCCTTTGAGCTGGCGAACTTGCGCAGACCCAATTCGTCCACGCTTGCGGGAAGCTGCTTGAAAATGACGTTGTATGCGCCGACACAGGGTAGTCCCTCGTATAGTTCGGCGGAAACGACCAGGTATTCCATCGAGAAACCGTTTAAAGAGTCGAGGGCAGCTTTCGCCTCCTTCAACGTATCATAGCCGGCGTAGCCGACTCGAAACGGACACTCCCATACGAGCTGAACATCCGTGTCTTTGAGAACCGTGCTGCCGCGGGTCGAGTTGTTGATTGCCAGTTTAGCACTGATCGTTCTTTGGGCGAATTCGATTCCGTTGAGATCCGTGGCGGCTTTGATCGCATCTGCCGCAGAGGTGAATTGAACCTTGGCGGTCACCGGTTTTCCCGACGACTCCGGAAGATGAATGTTGTCTACTTTATACGGGCCGAGCAGCTCGTTCAGCGCAACAGAAGTGACAGTGCCGCCGATATTCCCCAGATGCACCCACCGGCTCTCGAAACCGGTCACCACCTCTCGAACCTCGAAGCCTTGATCGAACCGTACTTTGATGTGATCCGAGATGGTAGTGGCGTATAACGGTTCAGGTCTCTGCGGTGGCTCAACATTTCGGCTCGGTGGGTCATGCTTTTGAGGTATCGAGTCGTTTTTCTGGTCGTGCATGCGAACGGATGGTTTGACGACGCTAGCCCCGCGCGGTGGAGCCGAGAGTGACTGGGATGGTTGCGTTGGTGGATTGGCAAGCTGGTAGGATTGGTCAAAATGTTGTTCGTTTCGTTTCGGGGCTTTACTTACCTGATTCGGTCGTCCAGGGTGGAGGAATCGCGGTGGAACCGAGAGCGGGGTTGGTTGCATTGGTGGATTGGTAAGCTAGTGGGATTGCTCAAGATGTTGTTCGTTTCGTTTCGGCTTTACTTACCTGATTCGGTCGTCGAGGGTGGAGGAATCTGCACGGATCCCTGAAGCAGGACACACCATTCATCCAATTACGGCAGATCTCGCCGGGCATTTTGTAATTCTGTGGAGCCTTATTCGAAACGTTGGAGTCGACAGACTGTCAGAGTACTTCGCGTAAGAACCACGCATCAAGGTTGAATTCCGAGCTTACAGTAAACGTCGTATCACTACTAAAGAGGACGGAGGAGCCACCTGACAGATCTTCGGACAAAGAACTAGCTGTAGATGTTGGGGAGCGAGGGATGGGTTGAGAATCTTTACTGGCGGGGAGCTTGACAGCAGTACAGGAGGTGGCTCCGGACGGCGGTGGGGAAATTACTCGACTTGTAGCCACGGGACCATTGTAACGCTGGAAATGGGAGCCTTCCGCCACCTGGTTAAGACGGCGCTCTCCGTTGACAGGTTTCTACACAAAAGTTGGACGACGGACGACGTGATGGTTGGTGACGTACCTTGTGAATAGGAGGATTACGATTCGGTCCACGACCATTGGGTCTCGATAAGCCGGGCGGGGGTGGTAAGCTCACATTGACCTTTTCAGGTGGATCAATCTGGGCGCTTGAGCATGTTGGAGTTCGCGAGACGACCTCTGGTGTGGGAGGTGGTTGTCCGCGACTGACAGTCGGCGTTGATGACACAACCTACGTGAAATCAGCGTTCGGTCTCGCAAGCCATCACAATATTGATTACATTATCTTGTTGCGCTATGGTTTGATTAGATTGAGGCGGTATTGATGCAGGCGGGGAGGGGTTCTTCTTTGATGCGATTGGAGCACACATGGGTTGTGAGTTATAGGCTTTCCATAACCGAATGCACATGCACGTACTGGACACATTGGCAAGGGTATCTCTGGGGAAATGGCGGGGGCTTGCTTTTGCAGCGTCAACATAACCTGCCTCAATTGCATGTTGAGGAGGGCGGTCTCGGAACATGGTGTGAGACAGGGGTCGGAACATGGTCTGGCGAGACTCAACAAAGTTGCTTTGTAACAAGGGTCCGGAATGGCTCACCTAGGCGTCGGGTTGCAGAATCCCTGTGATGCCACTCCAGACTCGATCGGTTTCTTTTGAAATCGGGGAGGTAATGGGGTGGCGGGGTAACAGTTGGGACCTTTGTCTTGACGAACAACGTTATTCCGATCTCGTGCCTGGAGCCGATATGTGCATGAGGCGATTGCAAGCCTGACAAAGAGGTGCGTACATTTGCAGGCCTGGGCTGATTGTACCCATTTTTATATTGGCGAGAAACGGGGTTGCGTGGTTGTTGCGGATTGCAGCGCTGGTCGGCGTGTCGTTGCAACTTGATGGCCGGGTCTCGCGGGGTGTCTTTTCCGCAAGAGTTGCGCTGTACCGAACTCAACTCATTTGGCGGGGATACGTCGAGGGAGGCGAGCATGCTGAACTGGTTTTGGTTTTTCGGGCCAACGCAAGTCATCGCCAGGACCTCTGGGAAAAAAGAGAATGGTGTGCGCTGTCCTGTCAAATGGCGTATCTATAAGGGGGGCTTTGACCAACAGCCACATAAACAACAGTCAAGTCGTCGCTGCCACAATTGATTCCAGAAGCAGCGAACCCACACCCCAACTACGACAATCCTCCATAATCGTTATCACTACATAACAGTGCATTGACATCTACAAAATGGCGCGGTCCAAGCGTCCACGCAAAACATCCTTCACAGAGCAAAGCGGATTATCCACCAGCGAGCCAGGGTAATAAAGGGGCAGTGGGGTTCAGGGTTGCCAAACATGGAAGGAGGATGCGGCCAGCATCAGAGCCATCCAGCGTCCTCGTTTGGCCGACAAAGTCGCTCTGGTATCCGGGAGATATATCGAGGGCGGAGAGATCGTCGGGTGGTTCTCGCTCTCGTTGGCCGATCGATGGGTGGTTTGATGTCCATGTCCAAAACAGCACCACGTGTCTGTGCAGCAGCCTCTCGGTCGCCCAGCGCTGCTCGCGGGGCAAAGGCTGGCCGTCCCCTGGCATTGACGAGTATGAAAGCGCCCTGGACAAAGCGATCAGGCGAAGCACATTCAAAGGCTGTTTATGTTACCACAAACAGCGAAACGAGGAAACGCGTGCCATGCCAGAGAGCATAGACAATGCGGAAAACGAAGTGTAGCATGTGAGAATTGATCGCGATCCCTATGTCGCAGAGAGAAGTTCAAGTGCAACAGTACAAGACTGAAACACACACACCAGGGAAATGCTGAAGTAATGAGACGAGTACAGCCTTCAACCATTCCGAACTGGGAACGCGGTTAAGGCTTTCCTTCAGCGCGAACGCCGTCCGATTTATCGAAGCGATCTCGGCGTGCGTTGTCTGGCTGAGTAAGTGAACGGTCTCCACAAGGTGAGCCATCGAAACCATCATGTCATCCTGGATAACCTGAGCACTTCGTGCCTGCACAAGGGAAGCTTCAAGCAATTTCGACGATTCGTCCATGACCCCCACGAGTTGTCCCAGAGACTGGAGAAAAACGTCACATTATGACAGATGTTGGAAGCGGACACGGTCCTGACGTTTTGCATTGCGGAGAGGCCACCCTCAAGTAATCCCAGTCGACGCTCTATGTGCGCCTGTAGATCGTGTCAAATTACCACGACATAGACAAGAGTGACTACACACGGCTACATCCATGTTTCGGAGACTTTCATCCTTAATCATGGCGAGTGCTGTGCTTAATTCAAATGTGATGGATGATTGGATCGCAGGCAGAAGCCCGAGGAGATGGTCGGAGTGCTAAATAAGTTGCAAATTATGAGTAGCCTGCGAAGATTTCGAAGACACACTTCGCGTTCCACTCTTTCAAGCGTGCTATGAAACTTTGAATGATCAGCCTCGCACCGCGCACAAACATCGATGATAATGAAAAACTTTTATACTTTCGTCATGATCTCTCCACGATCGGTGCGATCTCTGTCCGCGATCTTCTGGATCGCATTCTGCACCTCTATGAGAAGCTGGAAGGAGTCAATATCCAGGCCAAAAGATATAAATAAATGTATACCGATTGTGAGCTGTTGAGGATGGTCATAGTCGCTATGTCCGAGGTATCCTTCATTCCATTCGACGCCAAGCGCAACGCCTGTAACGTGTTGCGCGTATCCTATGCGAGACCAAGCTTGCGGCGAACAGTTCGTTTTGTAAAGGTGACGCTTAATTCGCACCTCGGCCATTTTTTGCCATAGCTCTTGCGTCGTCTTGGAAGCCTTCTCTCGCTCCATTAAAAGGCGTACGAAGATCGCTTTCTCTTCAGTAATGTTTCTATAAATATCTTTCGCGGTGTCTGTCAATTGATCTCGTCAAGCGACGATAATAACGGAGTGTAAGGGGATATGTATTACCGATGTCAATCCATCTTCTGAATGTAAAGCAAAGCTGGGCTGGTGGCGACCATCAGACGGGTCACATCTCGTGAATCCTCCGTTTCAACGTACGAATTTCGCGAAGGTAACCAGAATAGCTCGACCAAAACTGAGCGCTCCGAGATAGGGCACTATTCTGGGAGGTCAAAACATCTTCCGCCGACCAAGGACATTTGCCTACTCGACACATCTGGCTTGGCCCTGAGGGGTCGGTGGAGAAGGCTTGCGACCGACTCTTACATATGCAGCGCACTCCATTGGAGGCAGATAGTGTCTTGCGGTGGCCAGCTCACACATAGTCATACCAATGGCAGCTTATATGCGCGATTAGACAGCACGAAGGTGACCTGGAAATGGACAAGAGTACCTTGAATGCGCTCTGGTTCGTCCATTCGTGATTCCTCACAACGGGCTTTCACCAAGTTTATGGCATCCTGGAAGCAATCCGGCTTCTGTTGGTAACCCTGGAGGGCACCTTTGGGAGCGGTGAGATACTCGACCTGAACGGTATTCCGAAATTCATACCTTTGTTCAACAAAAGGGCATCCATCCCTGCCTGTGAGAGTTCGGCTTTGCATCGTCGTTTTAGTGTACGAGTCGTGCGGTAATGAAATCACTGTCACCGTCAAAACTGATTGGGAGGACGTCTTCTGCTCCACTGGCAAGATCCGGCGGTGATTGATGGGTGGACCACCATGCCAAGCAGCGGCAGATGTGATTTGCAACGAACAGGATTGGCAGGATGTATCTCATCATTCCGCTGTCTGCCAAAGATCGAACGTTGTTCGTTGCGCCGAACTGCGTATGCTGATTGGTTGAATGCTGGTCAGAAGGGTAGACAGGGTCCGGGTTAGTATCCCTGTAAGAGCTGGGCAGTGCTGAATTAGAGTTCGGCGTAAGTCTACTATGGGGTGACAAAGTGGTTGATGGTGGCACTGAGTTCTCTACTAGAACAGGCTGAGTAGTTAATCCGATTCGAATGACAATACGGGGACATTCGATGAGCGCTGGGCGCTTGAACGATGATCGGGTACGTGAATGCCCTTTCATTTCCCCCGTTAACGACAGCAAAGGAAGCGGAGCGATGGTCGGGTACATAATCATTTCCTTCGTTAATGCTAGCAACGACGACGGAGCGTGATATTGGCCAGCGTAGCAAGGAGATGATTGTCAAGCAACCTCGCTGGTCGCAACGTCGGTATGACCTGCTTGATCATATCGATCAGATCTCAGAGGTCGCAATCCCCCCCAAATCAAGAACAAAGGCTTTCGGGATTTGAAACGACCTGCTAAGCTTTTACGTTCAGGTTTGTTCACGCAAACGACGCTGAATTCAGGCTATTGTCACGTACTACTGACGCCACAGACAACGATGCTTCCCCTGAAAAAATGAAGAATGCCACATCGGAATGGGGCCCATCAATAAACTCAGGACTGAGAGCATGACTCGGATTATCTCCACGTGCGCATGGCGTAAATCTCTCGGCAGCATCGTCGCGACAGCTCACGTCACATCTTAGCGGGTCCGCAGTACTTGACGCGTGACGGTGGGATATCTCCACAAACGACGTGCGCTCCATTTCCGCTGGTGATTGTGAGGTTTCTGATATCGGGCACAGAAAGGGAAGCAGCGGATTAAACAAATATGTGGAGCGTTTCATGTTCCGGACTCGTGGATGACTGATCTAGATTGTATCAGCAGGCCTTTGAGCTGAATGTTTTCAGATCGTACATCCAACTTAGGGCGCTCATAAGTGACGGCAAACGTGGACAACAACGATCGAAAACCTCGCCGCTCGGTACCGAAGTCGCGTCCGATGGTCCAATCATAATGGGTCTGTACAATTGTTCATAATGTACTGACAATGCATGTTCCCAATGCACGGGTTTCCGGTGGCGACCATATGCATTATGGTCGATTGTACAGTACTCTAGTACGAGGATTTTTTGTTGAACTGACTCAGCGGCGCCCGGGTGACCATGGATTACAGTGTGCGAACATCATGACAACGCTAGTAGCATTCCTCCAGTACAATAAGCGATGTGAGATACTTGCTGCATGAGTAGTAGTCTCGACTGTATCCGTTTTTCGGCGCCTTTTCTGAAGCGGTCACAGGAAGTGTCACACACACCCGGTACTTTGGGCGCCGGATACTTCCTACATAGGACGCCTGGCTCAAAACTAACGACCTAGCGGTGTTCCCCCGCACACAAATTCACTGGCTTTGATCATCTCTTGAAAGACCTGGTCCGGGTCAAGAGAGATATTTTCGTTGATGAGATGCCCGTCCACTCCCGGGGTCTACTTCACTCTCGTCTTTACCACCGATATGCTGGAACCCTCAAATCACCAAGCCCTCATCACTTTGGCCGAGGAAATCCCAAAGCGTTGATGTTCGTTTGTCACAGATGTGGTACTTCGTAGGCTATGTCTTTCCAACAATCCACCTCCTTTGGATCGCAAGCGATCGCACATTGCCGGGAATTTTACCCCTGTTCTCCTCCGTTGCAAGGTGGAATCTCGAATACCCAGTTGTTTCACTCAAAGCTTGTGTTTCACGGACGACAGTTCCACCAAGCATGTCCCACGTGTTGATTACTTCCGTGCTCGAACGAGATGACGACCAGCAGCTAGGAACCGGGTCAGCTGTGGTCACGCTCCCATGCGACCAAGGGGGATCAGCACCGCCGCCGGAGTGAAACTTTCGCGGGTGTGGCTCATCTCCATTTGTGCCATGCGTTTCCGACTTCCACCGTCCACGACATGTCGCGTGGTCCATTAGCTTCGGCTGGGATTCGAAACAGGGCAGATACGGGAGTTCTGAGGGGACCCGCGAGTTCAAACCCAGTCAACGTGGCGCCAGTGTTTAGACGGATTGACTTTGGCATTTGGGAAATCGGTCGATATCTTGTTCCAGCATACAGGTATGGACATGGAAACGCGCGTCAAATTCGTTTCCACGAAACACTGCGGAGACTCAATGGCCGGATCAATCGCCGATAGGGAATTTGCGCGTGGCACGCGATGGCCGTCATATGTGTATGGGATTAAATGTATACCCCTTGTCTAATGATACCGAATTTTGATGTAGTGGTAGTATTACGAGGTGGAATAGGGAATGCTAGAGGTAATACACTGAGAAGGGAAGAAAGGGATTGATCATTAAAAGTATAGTTGTCCATGAGGGATACGTAAATCGTTCTGGGTCGTGCAATATAGCCATGTCAGAGCGTAAGGGGTGGTCCGAAGCACGGAAAAAAAAAAGAAACATCATTTAGCCTGAGCGACGGTCTTCGTTTCGGGCTTTGCGAACGCTGAGAGCGCCGGCAGCCAACTTCTGTTCCCAGAGCAAGTGGCCTTCTCCCTCGAGCCACTCGCCCGTAACAGAATCCCTCTCAAAGTCTCCATCCCGGTAGCCGTAGCGTTCTTGCAATAGACGTAGGAGGGGGTTACGCAACGCGGGATCCATGCGGACGGTCTCCCCGGGATGATAGCTACCCACTCCGTGACGGGATAGACTCTCTTCGAAGAGGGCTTCTTCGTACGTGCAGCCGCAGTTAAGACAGCCTGGCGGGGCCATACGAGGAGGGTACGCTCGGCGTTCGCGTCGGGAATCATGCCACGAACAGAGAGCGTTCCCTGCGCGGTTCAGAGAGCAAAAGAGCCGTATACGAGCGTCAGTGCGCGCCTTCCATGACATGTGAATGGATGAGGGGGTCGGCGTATTTTGGGCGGGAAGGGTGGCGAGGGGGGAATGTCTAGAGTGGCTCATCGTGGATTCGGTGGGACTTCCGCGAGCGAGTTCGCTCTCAAGTTCTTTGATGCGGAGTCGGCTGTGGTCATTGACGAGCTCGAGCTCTCGCACCTTCTTCCTGAGGATCTTGATCTCTTCCTCCATGGAATCACGGGGGGGCGAATGATTCATGTAAGGTCGTGGACTAGGACCTTGGATGAGAGGATGCGGATATGCGAGATCTGACGGCGACGACGTCTGCCGTTGATGGATTGGCGACGTGCGATATGGATGGTATGAGTGGTGTGGCGTAGGATTCCTCAGTTGGGGTGGAAAGTCCAATTCACCGACAGCGCCAGATAGACTGGATGTGGCACTCATGCTTGAGACATAAGCGCTGGGGAGAGTATAAGGGGAATGCATGGGGCGAAATTCTGCCATTTCTTCAGGTCGGGGATGTATCTTCGCGACAATTTGTACGGGGTACCATTGCTAGGCCCATCACCTTGTTGTACACCCCATCAACCCAGCGATGACTTGCGCACAGCCTGCGCTAGCCGAGACACGAGGCGTCATAAGATCGTACACGTCACATGGCCGTTTCGGGATCAGAAACGTTACATACCGCCATGACCGCTCCCGTGAATCGCGGAAGGAGAGCGCCGCGATCCGGGCTGATCAAACGGCGTTCGTGGAGATGTGACGTTGGTGAAATTTAACACTACGCCTGTTACGTACATAATAATTATCGCCAGGACAGTCTCCGTGAGTCCGTGGCAAATGCCGCACCTATTAACCAGTATTAACCCCACCTGACCACCGAAATTGCGGCCACGTTTTATCCCCTAGCTACCATATGGGATCACGGTAGAGCCCGAACGGACCATCCTCGCAAGATCTAATCTGTCGACATCTAGAAAGGTTCAAATCTATAGATAGACAGTAGAAACAGGAACTCCGGGGTGGAAAGTGAGTGCCTCGAGGACGTCGTGTATCAGTGAAACATGCGTAACCAATCAAAACGAGGACCACTTCTCGAAGACCGCGGAGAAATGGAGACACGTATACCCTCGTATATCCCGCAAATAATTGGTATCATTGCTCTGACTTGCTATACAAATGGACGTCTCGCCAAGGCTTTCCCTTGGGGAGCGAGCTGTTCCACGGGTAGTAATCCTGGGACCAGTCGTTCGGGAAAGGACGGAGGACGAACCTTTGTCCATCTGGTATCTCAATTTCACCTGTCTTTGCGTCTATGGTGACGTATCTAGTGATTTCTACAGCAGGTCGATGGGGACATCTAGCGCCATCTTTAGCTGTTGAATCCAGAAGACAAAAGCTAACCGACATTCGGAAGATACGCGAGAATGGAAAACAATGAGTGCGAATTTCTCCACTCGAGACCTTCTCAGGCTCGCATGAATATTGGACTGGACAATGCCCCGAAAAGTGGGTTGTGTGTGACATTTTGGAGCTTCAAAAGGGTACGTACCAAGCTCGAGTAACTGACACTTGGAGTGTGGTTCCGATGAATAGTCTTGGGATTTTTGGGACATGAATGATTAATGAGGGCGACCTGTCCTTTGTCCAGTAACGGCACGTCGTTCAATGAAGGTGTTCAGTATCGTCGTAAGTAGTACTTTACTCAGTGGACTTGATCTTAGAAGTTGTTCTCAAGAGCATGGACGAGAACGAGGTTCCCACGGAAGGCACGTGGGGCGAGAAATAAAAGTGGCGTTCGAAATCGCCTGGAGTCTCAGCTCGTTCTGATTCTCTTCCATCACCATCTCCCGCAGGAACACGCAAAAGATGGTTCACAAAGTCGCAGGTGTGCAGTGGACTCCATCCACGATGAGCGAACTGAGATCTAACACGTGAATCTCAGACATCTCTCTTGCTGCCTTTGGTCGCAAGGAAATCCAGATCGCAGAGGTAGGCATAACCCCCGCCTTGCGATAACGGTTATTTACATGGTCTGTAGCGTGAAATGCCAGGACTCATGTATGCGCGAGCCAAGGTAGCCCATCGCGAGCGTTGTATGCCGTTCAACGTCGCTCATTAACATATGTAGTATGGGGCTTCCAAGCCGTTGACTGGTGCCCGCATCGCGGGTTGCCTTCACATGTATGGCCGAATCCCCCCGGAACACTCTTGATTTCTAATCTCCGTGATTTAGGACGATCCAAACAGCTGTCTTGATTGAGACTCTCACTGCTTTGGGTGCCGAGGTTACCTGGTCGTCTTGCGTGGGTTCCCCGGGCGTATTGTCGATGTTCCCTCTTGATATTTTATTTAGAACATCTTCTCCACCCAAGATCATGCTGCTGCTGCGTGAGTATAAACTAAACCGCTCTCTCCTATAGCATTTAACCGGGTATCTGTAGCATCGCTGCCACAGGTGTTCCCGTCTTTGCCTGGAAGGGTGAGACCGAGGAGGAGTATACCTGGTGCATTGAACAGACTCTTGCTGCTTTCCCCGATGGCAAGAGCCTCAACATGATCTTGGACGATGGTGGTGATCTCACCACCCTTGTTCACGAAAAGTACCCCCAGTACTTGAAGGGTGAGCATTCTTTGCGATCAGGGGTGATCAGTAGATCTGATAAGCTATCCAGATATCCGAGGTCTCTCTGAAGAGACTACCACCGGTGTCCATCATCTCTACAAGGCTTTCCGTGAGGGCAAGCTCAAGGTCCCTGCCATCAACGTCAATGACTCCGTCACGAAGTCCAAGTTTGACAATTACTATGGATGTCGCGAATCTCTCGTCGATGGTATCAAGCGTGCCACAGACGTCATGCTTGCTGGCAAAGTGGCTGTCGTTGCCGGTTTTGGTGATGTTGGCAAGGGTGTATGTCTTCTCGGTGTAGGCTAGGTGCGATTGATTCTGATTGCCGTTGCAGTGTGCCGAGTCGCTTCGCTCTTACGGTGCTCGTGTATTGATCACGGAAATCGACCCCATCAATGCTCTACAGGCTGCCATGGCTGGTTATGAAGTTACCACCATGGAGGACGCTGCTCCTCGTACCAATATTTTTGTGACTACCACCGGTAACCGTGACATCATCACTGCGAAGCACTTCTTGGCGATGCCCGAGGATGCTATCGTCTGCAAGTTCGTGGGTTTCATGCTACCGGTGTCGCGAGATGGCTAAGATCGTCATAGCATCGGCCACTTTGATGTTGAAATCGACGTTGCATGGCTCAAGGCAAATGCAAAGGATGCTGTGAACATCAAACCTCAGGTCGACCGCTTCACGACGCCTTCGGGTCGCCATGTCATCCTGCTCGCCGAAGGTCGTCTTGTCAACTTGGGGTAGGTCACTGGTAGAATCGGAAAGCATCTCGTGCTCACAGGATATTGATAGCTGTGCTACTGGGCACCCTTCGTTTGTGATGTCTTGCTCGTTCGCCAACCAGGTCTTGGCTCAGATTGCTTTGTGGACGAACCCTGGCAAGTTTCCTGTTGGTGTGCACATACTGCCAAAGGAACTCGACGAGGAGGTTGCCCGTGCCCACCTTGAACAACTGAATGTGAAGTTGACCACGCTCACACCTGAGCAATCCAAGTACCTTGACATCCCTATTCAGGGCCCATACAAGGCCTCACATTACAGGTAAGACGGTAATTAACATGTTGGCAAATGGCTAATCTGGGTGGTAAAGGTACTAAATACATGCGATATTGCATGATGGCCTCAACGTGCCCTCGCTGATATGAGAGGAACGGGACCTTCAACGTCCTATAGGGTTTGGATGTAATGTATTGAAGAGTCTTGCATGCTCTTTGTGAGGCAGACGAAGAAGGCGGGGTTGAGGATTACGTCCGGATTGGGACCATTCTTTGAGAGGGACTCGGGATGGTTGGTCGTGAGTGTTGTAGTTACGGGCCTCAACGTGCCCGTCAGCGTTGATACGGTATCATGTGTGCAATTCAGTGGAAGCTCAAGCGCTCATCGATCATCAGTGTGGCGACTTTTCGCGGACTGTCATGTCGTTTGTGAATGGGCGGTGGCGGGACTATGAGAATACTTACGGCTAGGAACTGCGGTGTGTCAGATTACACGGACCTGCATAGGGCGTGGGAAATAAAGATTGATCGGGGTATATAGGTCCACGAAAGTGGTGCTTAGCTAATATGATACGGAGTGGAGGAGGGTGACGCGGTGACGCGGAGTGCGACGGTGACTGACGCTGTTTCCGAATGGTCTCGTCTGCTCGCAACCCAAACGAATCCTACGCTCAGCGTGCAAAAAAGGCGGGCACGTCTTCCACCTCCCAAACGACACAGCAAAACCTCCAGCTGCAACCAACCAGCCATGCTCCCGCCACACACCCCACGTCCTCCTTAAGGCCCCCACAGGTCAACGTCTGGGCGGAACGCATCAAAGAACAGCAGGCGCACGTCGCTCCTCGGCCGGCCCAGATGACCCGCCAGCGCGCGGCCTCCTCGCCCCTGCCACCCCGCGATGACGCGATCCAGCCTCGATCGCCACCGCCCGATCTCACCGTCCAGCTCGCCATCCTCGACCAGCAGGACAGGCACGATCCCTTTGTCGTGCGCGTCCCGCCCCATCTCTCCCGCCAGTCCTCCTCCAGCACCAATCCCCTCCCCGCACCCGGCCCCAATGCATGGCCCCTCCTCCCAGGCACAGGCCCACAGAGCAACGCCTCCTCTGCTGGCTATGACTCCCCCTTCCTCTCCGCCGCGCCATCCAGGAAGAGTACGTATTTGCCCTTATTTATCCTATGACACCCCTCGCCTCATTATCCGCCCTTAGATAGCACCGCCTCCTTTCGGCACCATGCTTATTCCCCCTCCGGCTCCGTGCGCTTGTCATTCGTACAAAGCTCGTTCTCTCAGCACTCCCATTCCAACCCCCAATCCCGAGCTCAAAGTAGATCCGGTAGCTCTGCCTCCAGTCCACGTTTGCAGATCCGTGGCCGCACGTTACTACCAGACGATTCTCTTCCTCCCGATCTCAGATTAGACCACCAGTACCGGAGATCCTCAAATAAACGTTCCAGTCCTGCATTACCTGATCCTCCAAACCATTTATCAAGCTCCTTCCAGATCGACCCCTCCCCTCCCCCTGCAGATCCCTCCTACTATTGTCCCCCACCCGTACCACCATTGCAAGACATGCCTTCTCGCTATGCACCCAACTTTGCCCCCCTCCATCCACGCCTTCCCCTTACTCATGTCCCAGGCCATGCTTCCCCTCCGTTCATCCCTCCTCATTCCGGCCAGGGTACGCCCCCTTACCCCCATTATCCACCCTACCCTGCGTATGTGTACGGACATCCCCCATTTTTCTGGGGCGATATTCCTCCACACTCTCACAATCATTTCCAAAATCAGCCTTCCATCCCCCTCAATCATGCGAGCGCTTCCGATTACGCCAACGCTTCTGATCATGCTGTCCCGCATAAAATAGAATTCGGCTCCATCTCACCTGCTATTACGATAGAACCAGGTGCTTCGATACACCCGGCGCAATTCCAGAATGGTTCGCAGCCGAGACCATCCAAAAGCGTTGTGTTTGGCACCATCGACCCCGCGGAGTCCCGAGACGACCCAAGCACTCCGCCACTTAGCGAGGAACAGCGTACAGATACCACGGTCGAGCATGCGACGGAGCAGTTTGCGACTTTCTCGATTGGGGTGAGTCCTGATGAACCTGGACCTTTGCGGATTGCGAGCCGCAAGCCATCCGTCAAGTCACTATCCAGAACGCTCTCTCAGCCTACTACCGACGATGCCGCCAAAGACGCCAACACTACGCCACCACCGTTGCGAGAGGTCAATGGTATTCAGAAACCAATCAAGTGGGAATTTGGTACGACTCTTAGTGAGGATCTCGATGACCCGCGACCTCCATCATCGTCCCCGCCCCCATCGGTCCCTCCACCGAACCACCAGAGCGAGTCCGGTGCAGAGAACGCCGACGACCAACTCGATCTACTCAATGTTCCGCCTTCACATGATACATCACAATCCGATCGCTCGATGGACAAGTCTGAGACGGGATCGCAGTCTGCGAGTGACGTGTGGGTGGTCAAAGACTACGGGTACGGATTCGGCGACCACAGTGGGTGCGGGAACGCACCTGACGTCGTACGCTGGGAGATGCGCAAGCGCGAACAGGAGCGCGAGCTGGCGAGTAATCGGGAGCGGGAAATCCTCCGGGATCAGTATCGTGATAGGGGGTGGGCAACGGCGCGACAGCCCGGCTGGCGGCACGAGAACGGTGTCGAGGAAGGGAGGGAGGGTTGGGAACAGCTGGGGCATACCGATGTGCCGCGTCATGTACGGCCGCGACGGGGTTCATTCCCCGGTTATGGAGGGCACGAGCGGGGCGGCTTTGCCCCTAGGCGAGGGAGAGGATTTGGAGGGCGCTTTCATGGTGGCCGCGGGAGGGGTGGCTTTTTCCATCATCAGCGGCCGGGGTCATACCCGTATACGCCGCCGCCGTTGCCGCCGCCACCACCACCGCCATTCGAGGTGCTTCCACCTGCGATCGAAATGGTCAATGGGTATGGTTCCTACGCACTGCCAGAACTTACATCGTATGAGGCTGTTCCTCCTGCCTCACAGCCGCGTGTACCGGCCACACCGGCCACTTATTCGGTAGATGCGATGCAAAATTATTTGTTGGGACAGCTGGAGTATTATCTGAGCCCGCAGAATATGGCACAAGACCTTTACCTCCGGCAGAGGGTGAGTTTTGGCGCCTCCCCATTCACTTGGTGATCCTCCCTTGGTGCCTCCCATTGATGTTTGTTGTTGCAGATGGACAACGAGGGTTGGATCCCGATCTCACTATTGGCGTCGTTCAAGCGGGTGAAGCAGCTGCACACGGATGCAGATATTGTCAGGGAGATGCTGAGCCGGTCGGCGGTGGTCGAGGTGAGCGGGGACTGGGTGAGAATGGGGGGGAGGCAGTGGGAGGTGTTTGTGTTACCGAATGCGCCGAGGAGTGTGGTGACAGGGGTTGACCGTGGTGAAGGCAAAAGTCCTAGGCACGGTCCTTATCGTGAGGGTGCATACGCGGAGCTTGGAGAGATCGAAGGCGAACATGGGGAAACCGAGGGTGACTGTGATGGCGAGGACTGTGAGGGGGATGACGAGGATGACGATATCGAGTTTGTGATTGGGGAGGAGGCAGAAGGATCGTGGATGCCTGTGCCGGAACGCAAGCAATGATCGCGGCATTGCTCAACCATCCGCTTGCCCTTTCGTCTTTGACCCAACAGCCTAGGTTTTTGTGCCTTTTTTTTCAGGTCGGAAGAAACGCATTCAACTCGCATTGACCAGAACTTATGTACAAAAGTTTTTGAAGTTTTAGGTGTATACCCGTCACAGTCTCCTCACATTTTTCCTTCGTTTTTACATGTCTCTCTCCCCCCTCCAATCTCTTTTGCTCTCCATCGCTCTATCTCAACCTCTGGCTCACTCACTCACTCACACCCAATCATATACATGCATGTGTAGTTTTATTTTTTGCGGGTTTTCCCCAGTTCGCTCTGCTGATGCTTTCGTGCTTGTGCTCCGTTTCTGTTGCATGAATCGTAAAATAGCACATAGCATGGCAGGCAAATGTAGATGTGCGGAACACAGAGCTGTGGTTCGTTCTTGCCGATGCCGTCTTCGTTCGCAACCTTGTTCTTGCAGGCGCTCCTGGAGCCACGACCACCGGATCCTCGGATTTATTTATTTAATACATTGACGCTGGGGGTACCATCGACACATTCATACGTTCGGCGCGTTTTTTTGCTCAAGTAAACGGGGACTGCCAGTGAGCCACGCGATGTTCTCCTGAGCTCAGTCTAGACCTTAGTTGAAAACCGGGCCTAGACCGTGTTCGTGTGTGGACACAGCGAACTCAGGAGATAAGTTCGCATGAAACTGAGGTACTATCTCACATGGCACATCATGCAGGATCTGCGAGAAGTCTGCTGTACTTGTGGTCGGTGACTCGGTTCGAGCACCCGCGTCCGCGACCATGTGACACCCCAAGGGAAGGGTGATCTACTAGGTAACCAAAACCACCGGTCGTTGAAACCGTCAATGAAGACCGCAAGTCTGTCTGTAGCGTATGTACATACTAGTCATTCTTTTTTGTAACCAAGCCAACTTGGTTCGATTCTTGATCAAATACATCACTCTTCTCGGGCAACGTTCCTCAACATTTTTTTTTGATTCCACAGTCCTTGTACTAGGCTCAGAACAGCCCACATCAGTGCTTGCGCAGTAGTTATAGCCTGTGTTGGGCTACCGGTGACCAGATTAGCACGCTAGCGTCGGTAGATGCTGTGCTTAGTAGTCTTCCCACTATTTCGACAGATTAACTTTCTAAACGTTACAACTTGACATACGTTCCATCAACTCTACGACGGTGTGCTGGATGACACGGAGGACCGCGCCGAGCCGTTCCGTTTGGCGGGATCGGATGATAACGGTGCAGCTATGAGATGCTGCGCTCAATACGAACTAGCACCATGGACAGATCATGATGCTGGGATGTTCGCCGCCTCATCACTCGTACATAGGTCACCAGACCGACCCGCATCACGCCGGCGGACATTGCACGAGGAACGCAAGCACGTATTTGAATGTTATCGGTGTGGGAATGTCGAGAAGGCATTCGGTTACTTAAGTAATGAATGAAGTTTCAAGGGTCGCTGGGGGTTGCGTCCCTGTTCGCGTCCTTGTGTTCGTGATAGGCGGCGGGAGTTGGGGGGGTCATCGATTCATACATATGTAAGCTTGGAGCGTGGAACATTTGCATTATACATACGGGCATATTCTCTCTTTCATCTTCCTGCTGCGGTATGATGGCGACCAACGATCGAGACCATGGTAACGCAGCGTCGGCGAAGACAGACGAGGACTCGTTGAAGAGGGAAACATCTGACGTTGGAAGTGAAGATATTGACCTGGTGGCTTATTACGAAGAAGCTGCAGGGCGACTCGTCGTCGATCCACAGTACGTCTTTCAATGTGTCCCGCCGAATGTGTTTGTGAAGTGTTATCTGGTGAAACAGACAGGCCAAGGTCGAGTTCGGAGAGGCGGTGGCTTCACGGCTCAAGCTCTCCGAAGATGGTTCCATGGTACTTTGGCCACAACCGTATGACGATCCAAACGACCCTCAGAACGTGCGTGTGTATCGGCGTGTTAGTCCAGATTCCGGAAACTCACGAATCATGATGCAGTGGAGTGATCGACGCAAAGCGTTGCATCTGCTCGTCATCACGATGGCTGCTTTCGTTCCCGACTTTGACTCGGCAATTGGTGGGTAGTGGTTCCCTTTTGCGTACTTTTATAGTGCAGTATTGACGTACTCGTTCGTGCGGGTGTATGGAATAGGTATTGCGGCCCTCTTCCAGTTGGCGGAGCAGTATGATACAACGACCGGGGTCATCAATAACGTGACATCAAAGTAAGTACCCTATTTCATTCAGCGCTTGGAGAGCAAAGGAAACGATCGTTGACGGCGGGACACAGCTGGAGTATATTCCTCCTCGGTAATTGCTAATTTTGCATGTATGTGTCGAACGATCGTGTTTGTTCTGACGCATCCTCGGACTCCAAGGTTGGGGAGGTGTCTTCTACGTCATGTTGATGAGACGCTTCGGACGGCTTCCAGTATTGTTCTGGACGCAGCTGTTGTCCCTGGTGTTTTTGATCGGTGCGACTGTTGCTCCGAATTTGCCTACTTTTGCTGGTACGCGTTGTCTCGTTCTGTTCTGGATGGCATGGTAGGATGAACGCTCGGAATAGCGATGCGTTGTATCACTGCGTTTTTCGGGTACGCTGTTTTGTCCGTTCGTCGAATCGTGTGCTGAAAGTGTTTCAAGGACGTGTCCCCAGGTCACTGTACGTTCTTAGTCCACGTTCCTCGCATTCCTTGTGACGGAGTGACGTTGATTTAAACAGGGTCTGTTTGTGGTCACCGACATCTTTCCGTTTCACCTTCAGGCGCGGAAGCTCAACGTGTGGACATTAGGGTTTATCATGTACGTTCTTGCCCTCGTTCTTCCAATGCTTCCTGGGGTTCTCAGGTGTTGCGCTGTAGTTCACCGTTCATTTCACCTTTCCTATTCGGTTTCCTCGTCGCACGGGCAAAGTAGGTTCTTTGATCATGTCTGCGAATGAGCGCGAGCTAAATGGTGTGTAGCTGGAGATGGAGTTATGGCATAGGCTGTATCTACAGCGCTATCGTCCTCACGCTCATTATATTTTTCTTGGAAGAGACGTAAGGCGTCGTTGATTCATGAACACAAGACACTCACCATGCAAATAGAATGTATGACAGAGGGAAAAACCGTCCTGTACTTCCTAGATCGTCGGGCTTGCGGTACCGCCTCGAGACGCTTATTGGCGTGACCGGGTACGGGCTCGCGAAATACAGGGCATCATGGTGGGAGGTCTCCATGGCCTGCTTGGAAGTAGTCTGGCGACCCCAGTTTATCTTCGTGATCGTGTTCGAGGTGGGTTGGGTGTGGGCCAGTATTTCGTAGTGCTCAAGATGTTTTCGTGTTTAGGCGGCCGTCTTTGGCTTCAGCGTTGGATTAAACGTGAGTAGTCGGGCGTCGCGTGGTGATGTGCGAATTTTGATGTCTGCAGGTGACCAATGTCGTGTTCCTCGGCACGCCACCGCCAGTTGGGTTCGGGTACAACGAGTATATCGTCGCTGGCGCGTATGCCACTCCGATGGTCGGTACCCGACTCTGCACCATCGTGGATTGTCGAACTGACGCTTGACCCCAGGTTGCAGTCGTAATTGGCGAAGTGATTGGTAGGTTTGCAAACGATTGGATCATGAAAGCCAACATTCGGCGGAACCGGGGCTTCTTCGAGGCTGAGAGCCGGTTGTGGTGCGTACACATAATCAGGCGCCCTGAAGCCACAACGATGACGATATGACACTAGGGTGTGCTACTTCGCAATGCCACTGTACTTGTGTGGCTTTTTGGTGCTCGGAGCAGGAATTCAGCACTTGAACATCGCAGCTGTGGTGTTAGGTTGGGGAATTGCGGAGGTGGCGGTGATGATCAATACCGTTGCGATCTGTAAGTGTCCGAAACTCATTGGTTCGACCTGGCTATTGATGTGTTGGAAGACGCGTACTGCAATGACTGTTTCCCCAAGCGCCAGGTGGGTGTTCTCTGCTCAAAACCAGCGCGTCGAGTTGATTGTTGATACTTCTCGTTCGACCAGGGAGAAATTAGCGCGTTGATAAACCTTTCGCGAACCCTTGGTGGTGAGCACATCTTTGTCTCAAGCCCCTGAGGAACGCTTAAGCGCATGAATGTAGGATTCAGCGTGGCATACTTTCAAGTGCCGTGGGCGACGAAATCGGGTGGATTGGTGGTCATGGGCGTCGAGGCTGCGTGCGTGCATATTGCGTTTGAATCCCTTGATCTTCCGCCAATGCATACGATGCAGGATCACCATTGGTCTGTTCTTGATCGCTGTTCCGTTGGTACAACGGAAGGGGTCTTACTTCCGAGTATGTGATGTCGTTTTCTTGGTTTCGATGGACTGATGATGATCTGGAATACCGCAGAAACGCTTTGCGGTGTGATGTATATATTCGCCGAGAGATCTCGAGGATTTGTCATAGGACGAAATATTTTTATGGCGTTCATTGCCAGAGGTTGGTTGAATCAAATTAAAACTATATGCGGATGGATCGGATTGTGGAATCTAAACCAGAGTTTTGGAGTTCTGTACTTGAGCCTCCCTTCAATGACGACGAAATCCACGCGATATCGTATCACTGGCCTTGTACGAATTCGTTCTTCATTACCTACAGGATTGCTCCCAAAGACGCTAGCACATGGATGTTCGTGTGTGAGGGGAGAAATATGAGAAAGCACGGCTGATGGCACCGACCAATCACCAAGTTCCGTCTGGTGGAGATCAATGATTTGGAGGGTTAAAGTTTGCGATTGCCATGTGAAACGAAAATTACGTAAATGTGATCAACTCATTGGCTGACAACTTGGGGTCCTGCTGGCAACTCGCATTTAATT
Source organism: Boletus subparvulus (assembly GCA_038092515.1). Classification (NCBI taxonomy): domain Eukaryota; kingdom Fungi; phylum Basidiomycota; class Agaricomycetes; order Boletales; family Boletaceae; genus Boletus; species Boletus subparvulus. Next base: position 15,697 of record JBBPQL010000183.1, on the reverse strand, counting down.
CTTTCCCTTGTGACCACTTCTGAAAAATAATAATGTTCGCGCCCACCGTAGCCTCTCTTTTACTCTTTTCTGCTTCGGCAGCCGTGAAAGCGTCACCGTGTGTCGCTTTCGATACCAACTGGAATTTGCTGGCATTCGGCCTGGATGGCAAAGACTGGTTCGCTGGTACCCAAGACACTTGGTCCGGAAGTAAGCATATCCGTCAACATACCTAATCCGTCCCTTGTTTGACTTGTTCTCTACAGGTGGACAAGCCACAGAGATTACTACCACTGGCCGGCCGTAGGGACGCGTAATGCTCATCATACACTACGGTTGACTCATATTTTCAGGACTTTCGATGGTACTAACACGACATGCTACCTCTCGCAGGTATGTGCGCCATGTTGGTTATCCATAATGTCTTCTCCCTGTCTGAGTAACGTCCCAGTACACCAACGCTATCTACGTTCTCAATGGCGATTCTAAAAACCCATCGTCCTTATACATTTACGATGCTACTGCTAAATCGTGGTCCACCCAAGCTGTCACACTTGGGTCCTTCGATACCACCTCTTTCGGTGCCATCCTGGACCACGACACCAACGTATTCTGTAATTGCCTTCCTTCTCATCCTGTTCGCCTTCGAGACTAACAGAAGGGGATGTCAGATGCGCTCTCACAAGGAAACCTGTTCTCGCTGGATATGGGCTTGCTCAAGGCGGCCAACAGCACACCACTCGCATGGGTCAATGCTGAACAGTCCCCATACCCATCCAGCTATCAGCCCGTGATGGCCCTGGCTCAAAACCACATCCACTTCCTTGACGTCCCTGGCGTCCCTGCCGGGTCTGCGGACATCTTCGTTATTCACTGTACGTGTTGTGGTCTCTACTGTGGCATTACGACTCATCCTTGGGTTGTATAACAGACTCGTACTTCCAGCCTCAGTCCCAGGCCTATCCCCTTCCGAATGGTGGTGCATTCCCTGCTACGTACGGTCAGGCGACGTCGTTCTTCCAGCCTAGCGACGTATGTGTTGAATTCTGAGTGTACGTTATCTTGACTAAAATTTTCCTCCAGGTCCAACAGGAGTTTGCTTTCATCCCACAAGACTCTTCCGCAGTCTACGTTATCAACGTCGAGGTAGGCTGTCCATCGTGTGATGCGGCTCTTTGTTACTCAAAGAGCGTGCTTGCCAGACCAACACTACCCAACAGCTCGCCGGCCCAACGGTCAAAGATTCGAAGGCTACTTACTTTGCCAGCACCAACTCCCTCGTTCAACTCTCTAGCAACGGCACTGTCTCTTTCCTTCCCTATCAGGAGGGTAACACGTCCATGAACGCGGTGGCTTCCTGGTCGATCGTGCAACCTCTCGCTTCTGCAGCACCTCCATCCACTAGCAGCGCATCTGGCACTCAGACTGCTTCGGGCAGCAGCTCCACTGGTACAAGCTCTGGATCCAGTGGGGCGCTTGGTAGAAGCACAGTCCATGTTGGACTCGTCCTTACTACCCTACTTGGAGTGATGGCCTATCTCCTGTGAGATGTCAAATATCTCCTGGGAAAGAGCTCTGTTTGTGATACCATTTACGCACACATCGAACCGATCCATCCTGGATATGAGGATTTTCATTCTTGTTGCTTAATATACACTCATTGGTTGAACTCTTTCCACTTTTTTATTATCCGATGTTCGCATTCGAGTGATGACAAATTGGTTTTGCCCGTGGTTATTTTGTCGTGCTGGGGGTTGAACGTCGAACGGGTTGTGCATTCTCTGAATCCCTTCCAAAAAGAATTGGCTATGAACTTATGTCGGTGGCCTTAGCGGCGTTGATCGGAGACACTCTGGGTGTCGAAAATGAAACCGTTGATCAAAATTGATCCGGTGTTGATCGGGGTGGAGGCAAATACCGCGGTAGGAACTACGGAAGGTTGGTGGAACTCAGAATGGTATGAGAGCAATTCCATCCAGGGCAACGTTTCGACAACTTCCGACTTGTCTCCCACCTCCACCAACTTGTTGAACGGGTGTCAAATTACAAGACAACCAAGCAACCGCTGATCGGGGTTCCGACGGTTTGTGCTTCATTGGCTACGCACAATATTAAGTCCGTCGAAGAAGCGCTCAAGCTCAGGGTCGGGATCAAACTCTCGAACTTGACTCGTCCCAGTCCTCTGCGCCGTCCACACCACTCACCATCGCCACTACGACTGTCATGTCCTTCAAGGAGAACTTCACACTATCCTCTCTTTCGCTCGGCTCGGAGGACTGGGATCGCTCAGAGGGCGAGATCAACCCCTCGAGTGTAAATCGACGGGTAAACTCAACGCCCCGGAACTCGGTGGTATTCCCTAGCGATGGTGTGGAGGATACACCTAGGCGAAGTCTTGGTGGAGGCAAAGAGGGGAGATCGTTGAGCGAGTTGATGAGGTTGCATGCCGAAAAAGGGACTGACGTGACTTTTAATGCTGAGGAAGCCTCTCGGGTAGCGGATGTTCTGAAGCAATGGGTGAGTCTGGCGTTCTCATTCTCTGCGTGTTTGCTTGTCTTCAGTCTATCCACCGATGTTCATGTTGATTTCGCGGCATTGCGCAGATAAACTCGGGGATGTCCCCATATGAAGGCGAGGACGACTTCTTCTCTCGCTCCCAGGATGACTCGTCGTTGAGGTCAAACCGATCTTCAAGACCCCCGATGGAGTTGAATGGCAGACCGCGTGGGCAGAGCGAAACTCTAACTCTCCGGTCGCCCAACGCGGGTAGCTCAAGCTCATGACGGGCGTCTCATTCGAGATTTTGTTACTGTTACTGCTCGATTCTTTTTCCATTAATGTTTGCCTTTACTTTCTATCTCGATAATGACGTTCTAGATACTCCGGCGATCTAGATTTTCATGACTGCTCACGACCTGTTATGATCCTCACGACTAGCCCACCTGTTTTAGTAGGCTTATTTTTATTCCTAGGAGACTAGCAATCCTATTTACGCACTGGAGCAATGCATTAATGAACTGACGGAGAATTACACTATAGTTAGTAGAATAGATGAATTTCAGTGCCGTTTGAGGCGCGTGCGAGCATGATTACAAAATTTGCACCCGTACCCGTCAATAGTCAGTACGAGGTGAGCTTGGTTTTTCGGCAAGCCGAAAACTTCCCACAATGCTAATCCTAGTTTCAGTGTTCATGCTAGTGACCAAGTAGAAAAGTAGAAAGATACATTTTATATTCATAGCAAATCAAAAAGATGTCTAAGTATCAAATGTCCAAGTTTCTAAATACTTCAGTCCAAACTACATTAGTTGCTTTTGTATTTTCTTGACCATGAGGAAAGAGAATTTTAATGTTTCTAGGATGAGTACAATGTGATAAAGCCACATAAAGTTGTCCATGAGAAAAAACAGAAGTGCTCAAATTCAACCCAACATGCTTGACCATTTGACTTTGTGATTTATTGATTGTCATCACATAGGCTAGATGGACTGGAATTGCAGGCAACAGAAAGGAATAGGAGAGTCTTGAAGACCTGAGTCAAGAGCCATGCATGGAATAAAGACCACATTGTTGGCATTGTCTTCATCCAATACTCTACACTCCAGAATACGGCGAGTAGTCCTAAGAAGCCTCAAGTGTGTACCATTGCAGAGGCCATTCATGGTATCCAGATTGTGCAAAAGCAGGAGTGATGCACCAATTTTAAGCTCCAGCTTGTGAAGGGGAAATCCAGAGGGACTGAAAGTGTTGAGAATTTCTGGTTGAATATACATAATCATACTCCCACTCTACCACAGAGTTTGCACTGAGGTATGTGGTCTTTTCCTGGGGTAAAACAGAGTCTAGAATGGTGGTATTGACTTCATAAACTTGCTCATTCCTGAGATTGAGAATGATACAATCCAGAAAATATTGATCTGGAAAATGCTGATCTTGGGCAAGAAGGTCGAAGTATAAACAGTTGATGAGGGATGCCATGGTGTCACCACACCGCATGTGTTCAGGAAGTTCCACCTCTCCATCTTTTATATCTATTTTCAAGGATTGTCATGCCCATTCATCACATTTAGGATCTTGACCTAATCACATGTTTTGGTGAAGATAGTGAAGATTCATCCTTGGGCAAAGATTGGAATTAGTAAGGGTGGCAGGAACGATTTCTTCTCTTCCACCATGTAGGATAACAGGAAGGATTTGCCTAAAGTCTCCACCAAACAGAATTGTAATTCCTCCAAATGAACAGTTTGGCTGATCCAGTAGGTCACGAAGAGTGTGATCCACAGTCTCCACAATAAAATGATGCTGAGAGGCAGCCTCATCCCAAATGATAAGAGATGTTTCTTTGAGAAGTTGATGAATAGTATTATCCTTTGTGATGCTACATACATGTGCTTTGTTCATGGCAGGGGATAGGAATCTTGAAGCGTGAATGGGCTGTGTGGCCTTCAGGAAGAAGAAGAGTTGCCAGACCAGTAGAGGCCACATAAAGGACAATCCTGTCCGTTGCATGAACACCAGCAGCAATGAGTTTGGCCAAATAGATCTTTCCACATCCACCACCACTATGGAGAAAGAATGAAGACCCACATATTGGGCAACCACTTGAGCACTACGCAACACACGGACTCACCAATATGGACACAGAAATTCATTTGTTTGTCAATACAATGATATACTTTCATTTGAATTTAATCCTTCACCTATTAGACAAACACTTACAGTCCCTTTTACTTACCCTTTCATGTTTAAGGGGGAGTGTTGGATATCTTATTCTGTATTTGGTAGTTACTGCTTACATATGCATAGCTACATCGCACCATTCTTACCTCAGTTTTACTTCAGTGACATACTGAGTATCCTACAGGTATAGTTACCTTACTACTAATAATATAGTGACTTACTGAGTATTCTACAGCACCACCTTTCTACACAAATCACCCAAGTTTTGAAATTTCTCCCTATTCCCATGGTCTGATCACTTAGATAATTCAGGATTATATGGCCTATAGTATGAGTGACATCTCTCCCAATTCATATCAAATATTCAACCCTATCATTGTAGAGAAATTGGATACCTTTCTTAGATAATTGACACTAGCCCATTTCACCTGCTGTTGTGCCTTCAGCACAAGCATGTGATTTTTTATTGGATAGTATTTATTAATGTAATGAGCCTTTGGCTCACTTTTGGGCCTTCGGCCCAAAAGTTCTATAAAGTCTTAAGTCAATCATGTGAATGTTATTGTTGGAGCTTACTTTCCTGCTGTTGTGCCTTTGGCACAATCATATAATTTTATTGTTTGATCTTACTTTTCACTGTTGTTCCTCTGGAACAATTATCAGTTTTGTTTGTTAGGTTTTTATAAGTCATGATGTATACACTTTTAAAGAAAAGTCTTTTTGTACAGTATAACAAAGTGGTTACAAAGGTATAGTAGAAATCATAATTCCAAGTTTCTAAATACTTCATTCCAAAATACATTTGTAACTTTGGTATTTCCTGGATGGTCTGGATCATGAGGAAAGAGAACTTTGATGTTTCTAGAATGGGTACAATGTGAAAGTGCCACATAGAGTTGTCCATTGGAGAACACAGGTGAAGTGAGATGAAACCAACATGCTGCAGTGTTTGACCTTGAGACTTGCTGATGGTCATTGCATAGGCCAGGTGTACAGGGAATTGCAGTGGAAGAAATGGAACAGGGGAATCTTCCAAGCCACTATCAAGGGCCATGCGAGGAATGAACACCACATTGTCATTGCCAACCCCACCCAACACACGACACTCCAGGATCCTTTGAGTAGATCTGATGAGCCTCAAGTGAGTGCCATTGTAGAGACCATGAATAGGATCCAGATTGCACAACAACATTAGTGGGGCACCATTCTTGAGCTCCAGCTGGTGAAGGGGAAATCCAGAGGGGTTGAAGATATGTAGAACTTCTGGCTGGATATGGTCATACTCTCTATCAGTCACAGAGTCTGTACTAAGATAGGTTATCTTCTCCTAAGGTGCTATAGAGTTAAGGATGGTGGTGTTGATGTCATGGACCTTGAGATTTCTAGGAGCAAGAATGGTGTGATCCAAAAAATACTGATCAGAATGGGGTTGATTCTGGTCTCTAGTGAAGAGCTGAAAGTATATGGCATGAATGAGAGATTCCAAGTCATCACCACAGTGCATGTGGTCAGGAAGGATTACATCTCCATCAGTGACACCAATATGAAGAAGTTGCTGTGCACAATGATTAGATTCAGGATCATGGCCAAGGTGCATATTTTGAAGGAGATAGTGGACAAACATGTTTTCCCAAAGGTTGAAGTGGGTGAGATTGGCAGGGACAATTTGTGATCTTGAGCCATGTTAGATTACAGGAAGAATTTGCCTGAAGTCTCCACCAAACAGAATAGTGACACCTCCATATAGTTGGTTTCTATTGAGAAGATCACGTAGAGTGTCATCCATAGACTCCACTACATTATGATGATGAGAGATGTCTGCTGCAGGAGCTGATGATTGAGATCATCCTTCTTGACATTGCAGGTACTCTGTTTATGGCAGGGAATGGATATCTTGAAGTGTGAATGGGCTCTATGACCACCAGGCAGAAGTAGGGAGGCCAGACCAGTGGATGCAACACAAAGAGCAATGTCTCCTCTTGCATGAACACAAGCAGCAATAAGCTTGCCCAGGTAAGTCTTGCCACATCCACCACCACTTTGAAGAAAAAACATGGATCCATTGGAATGGATGAATGACACTATCCATAACTGCATGGTAGAGAGCTCTCTGTTGAGGATTCAAGGTTGGAAGGCCTCTGTCCACAAATGCTTGCTGCTCGTGTCTGTCATATGCTCTCTGCTCATTGATAAGCTAATTTCCCTCCTGATGTCCCCGGTTGCCCTGTGGCTAGGCATGGATGGATAGTCCTGCAAGTTCTTGCCATGTCTTCTCAGACCTTGGGCTATGAGATGCAAGCCATAATCATAGACTTGATTCTGGGTAGGCTCAGGAATATGAAAAGTGTGAATGAGATAATGATTCAGATCCTCACAGAGGTTGTTCTTGGATGCCTCCCATAAGTGATCAGGATCCACAGGAGCACAATGGACCAGGATGACAACAAACAAACAGTGCAATTGATAGCCCATGGTGAAATGAGCAGCCTCCTGGAGACACCACAACCATTCCCTGTCATCCTGCAAGAGACCATGTGAATGACAGGCCTCTTTGAAGGAATCTTGGAGATGGCCATTGACAGTACGAAGATCTTCAAATGAAGTAGCACCTATATGGAAAAGTGATCAGTACTGAGTTATCTACATATATGATAAGCAATCTCACCTTTGACCACAGTGAGCAAAAGATGCAAGTAGAATGCCTCTCCAGCAGTGGCAGGAATAGAATACATGCATCCAATGGCCTTGTATCTTTGATGAACTGTCCACACAGCACATTGTTTGTGCCACACAAAGCTCTTGGGAAAGTCCTGGTAGAGATGGTCATGTGCTCCAGCAGTGATCAGATCAGGGTCCTGATTTGCCTTGAACCATCCAAGCATTTAAGTATCCTTGACATTATCGATCACATCTGGCAAGTGGACCTCAGCACAAAAGTCAACATTTTGCTGACCTGGCAGATGGACTGAAAGACAATATACATATGGCTGGCCACTCCATGTGCATAGGAAACTCAAAGATGTTGTGATCTATCTGGCATCAAGGTAGCAATGAATCTCATCATAACTTCTGTTTGAATGGTGGCACAATCTGGACCTTTGTATATGTACTTGTGAATGTACTTGACAGCCTTAATAGAACCACAAACTTCCAGATTGATGTGACAGTCAAACTGCACCACCAGCTTCCAGGGACGAGGTACCACATGTCTGTTGTCAAAGACATCGTGGCTCTTTTGAATGGTCCTGCCATTCTCAGGGTGAGCATAGTCAGGATAGCCATCCTCCTTGATGATGGTGTGAGGAGAGAATGGTTTGGGAAAGCACTTTTTGCAGACATTGTTTAAAATACACCTCTGAGGAGAGCAAGGACCATGGAGCATGGATTTGGTGATGGCAGCATGGAGTTGGGGATGAATTTGGGGATCTGGAATCTGAGCAAAGATAATGGCATCAACTTGTTCCACATCATGAATCTTGTCTGGCTCCTCCAAGAAGATCAAGAGATGCATGTGAGGAAGACCACGCTGTAAAGATAATAGAACAGCTGGGAGAACTAAGGGAGTAAGACACACTTGCCCTGAGCCGTCAAAGGGAAGAGGCAAGGCAAGGTACTTCGCCCCTAAAGGGACTCAAGGTAAGGGAGGAGTCGGGAGAAAATCCAAAGCCAAAGGATTAAGTGCAGAGGATAGTCTGGGGAGCGACTGGAGTGCGAGACCGGAAGTCCAAGGAGCACAAGACGAAGGGAATGAGAGTGGGATACAGTGATGGTGACGGTGAACGGTGCGGTAGACGGTGAACGGTATGAGGGACGAGTGGTTCGAACAGTTCATGAATCCAACCAAAAGTGTGTTTCAAATCCTAAGTACAAGGCTTTATAGTCCAGGTATACCTGAGACTGTCAAACTCAAGATAGCTGTCAAGTTCAAGGGAAATGAGTAAAAGGGGTCAGGTACCAGGCCCGAGACCGATGTCTAACCGGGTGCTTTTGGCACTGGAGAGACCGACCAGGGGCCGGCATGGTCCAGTATAAACCGAGGCCAGTCTTAGCAACTAGAAAGGAGTGGATAACAGTAAGGCAGTTGGGTGAAAGGTAAAAGGGGTGGAATATAAGCACAGAGATGTACGGGTCTCTACATCCGCGGGGGACTTGGCTTCTGACTGTCCCCAGTCAGAAAAAGATCCATGCTGAGAAGAGAACAATGCGGAGTCCGAAAGTGTGTGACCGGGTATATAGTCCGAGGCGTGTCAACTTTTTCTTCCTCACTTCTCACCCTCTTACCACTATGTCACAATTCCAATCCTGGCTTGACAAATTCTGTGCCATGACCGACGCTGGCTCCCTCCTGCGCCTCAACACTCGGCACAGCTTCCATCAAGCCACCGAGCAGCTCGACGGACTTGCAAGGTCGGTTCCCGACGATAAGGATGAGCTGGCCAAGGACCAGCAGATCTGGGTAGAGGTGTTCGGCAGGGCAATGGTAAGCCACCCATTATTCGATGATAGCCGCAGCTGATGCAAAGTTCGGGTAGGACGCTTGGGAGAGACACCAATGGGAGGCCGAGCGCATGCAGGCCAAATGGGTGGGGAGGATGGTGATGAGGCTGGCGTCCCAGGTGTCAGCGATGGAGGTAGAGGAGGTGGAGCAGGCAGTGGTACCTGCTGCGGAGACGAGGGGGGCATCATCCGAGGTGGTGTCAGTCGCCTCGTATGCACACAAGGTGAGTAGCGACGCCATCAGTCTGTCACACCGGGCTAACAAGTGTCCAGAGGGTTCGGGAAGAAGATGAAGAGGGCGTAGTGGCCAAGTCCGCCACCATCAAGCACAAGGTCTCGGCGCTGGCGGTGTGACTGGTCGGCACCAAAGGTGCCTGTGAGACCTGCAAGAAGGCTGGGGTCGCGGCCGAATGTGTGTATGGGACCGGCGTGGCTTGTGCCTGATACAAGTTGGCCAAGCTGCGCTGCAGCTTGGCGCAAGGGCAGCATGGGCAGAGGAAGCCCACCAAAGCAGCGGGGAGCTTGGTGGCAGCGGCGGTCGTTGTCGAGACGACGAAAAGTAAGTCGGCCGTCTCGGTCTTCCCCTCCATGACTCACCGGTTCAACAGGTGGAAGGATAGTTCGGCCATCAGCCAAGGCCGGCCCCAGCAAAAGGGCTCCCTCGCCCATCGAGGTCAACAACAAGAGTGAGGACAAGGGGGAGATAACCCCGGCCCAATCGAAGGGGAAGGTGCGCGCAGTGCCAAAGAAGACTGGCAGCAAGTCGGAGGCAAGGAAAACCCAGGACATGCTGGCGCGCCATCTCAACCACCTCCACTCCCGGCTCTTCCAGATCCAGGTGGAGGTGAAGGAACTGGAGGTCGAGCATGCAGTGGTGATGTCGGAGGTGAGCGAGATAGTGAAGGCCCTCAAGGACATGGACCTGTAAATATCTTCCTCCCCTCCATCCTCTGCTAGTCCAAGTCAAAATGTAATGTACGATTAAATGAATCGGGTTTCGGTATATCGGTGCGAAAAAGAAAAGAGAGAGAAAAACAAGGAATAAGGGATGAAACCTCATAAAATGGGGGTCAAATGAGCAAGGTTAAAGGAAATCAATGTCCGGTGTGCAGGGTACCGCCCGTCTTGCATTCTTCAGTCTGCTTTCCGCTTCTATGCCTACTGGTCTTCATTCGGTCTATGAGATATAAACAGGTGTGTGTCCCGTCACGTGTTAGAAAGGGAAGGTGTTCGGTATGAGTTTTCGGAGAGACATAAGGAGTAGGAGATGAGAGGGAGAAACTGGATATTTTGATGTCTGGCTTTCGGTATAGTAGAAGGGATGCAGACTGTCTGTGGTGACTGTTTTTTAGTGGGAGATATAAGAGGTAGATGAGAGTCACTGGTCTAATCCTGGGGTGGAACAGAGATTATAGTATGAGGAAAAATTATGAGCATCAGTCTTCGGTGACGTATGCCCAGACTAGTCTGACTCATAAGAGTCTCGGTCTTCTTCATCGGGCTCTTCCAGATCTTCTCCTGCCAGCTTATCCAGGTTTTCGTCATCCGTATCTGTGAGCTCAGTGATACAAATAACAGATGAAAGGTGGGAGTAGTAGGGGATAAGCTGAAAGGCAGCATAGCGCAATCTGGATACTCCTCCGTCCAACTCCGCCAGTTGGTATGACCCACTGGTAGTCCAGCAAAGGACCACCATAGGACCTAAGTACCGAGGCTTCGTCTTTCGGTTAAGCTCCTTCTCGATTCAGGTATTTCGGACTAAGACCAGGCTGCCTGCCCGAAAGTCAAAGTCCTTGATCCAGTTCTTGAAAGTGGCCTCAAAGTGCTTGACAGACTCGAACCAAGCCTTTAGGACATGCTCATGGATCGACTCCAGGTCCTCCTGATGCTTTTGGAGCTGGCAGGCTCTCCAAGTGATCAGTCCGGATGACGAGAGGGGTTCGGTATCTGGAGGAGGAACGAGAAATGTTGCTTTGGCAAGATCAAAAGGAAATAATGGCTCAACGCCGTGAACTATAAAGTATGGAGACAAACCAGTAGACCGAAGCACGGTCATGCGCTCAGCCCAAAAGACTGAGTGAGCGGCGGTATGCCAGTGGAACTCCCCCCCGGGGTGCTTTTGATGATGGCCTCCCAGACATCAAGGTGACGCCACTTGACCACACCATTAGCCTGGGAGTTATAGGGGGAGATGTATATATGCCAAATATTGTATTGGTCGGCGAGGACATCAAGAGCCTGAACAAAGGCTGGGCCATTGTCAGTGACAATCTCAGCCAAAGCGCCCCAACGACAGAGAATATCTTCAAAAATAAAGGAAGCGAGGGGGGAGGCGTTCTCGGAATGCAACATCTGCCATTCAGGGTAAGCGGTCAACGCACAGCGAGCTTGAACAATATACCGATAACTGGCAGACCAAGGCATCACCATCGTGTCTATGTAGATGGACCTTGCGAAACAAGCCACTGATAACTGGCACGGTAGGAGGAATATGTAATTGATGAGTCTGGCGAATTTGGCACTCGTGGCAGGTTCAGACGAACCACTTGATGTCTTCGACCAGCATTAGCCACCAGAAGCGGAGTAGAAGCCGGGTCTGGACTGTAAAGACACCTTTGTGCCCGAGGTCATCGTGAGCCTCCTTGATTAGTCCGAAACACCGGTGTTCTGGTACGACCAACTGGTGGCGACTGTGGGGTTCTCGGCACCATAGGCTGCCGTGGAGGAGAAAGAATTACATTGCTGAGTTGACGAACGAGTGAAACTCTGTATCAGAAAGGTCAGCTGGTCGAGCACGAGTCTCGAGAAAGCCTCAGATCAAGCGAATCCAGGCTTCTCTAGCGATAGGCTTGGTAGACCGAGGTATAGTGGGAGAGTCTGGCTCGACGACGGGCTTGAAAGCAGATGAGTGAAGGACAAAAGAATATGACTGCACAAAGATCGGCAGGGGAATGGGTAAAAGGAGGAAGCAACCCGACGCTGAGGGGACAGAGGGCAGTAGGCAAGGGAAATGACACCCCAAATGTGCAGAGCATGGCATGATAGAAGAAGGCAATAACCGATCATTGAGTAAGATAATGCAAAAAGAGTAAGAACTGTCCAACCAATCCTCGAAATCATCCGTATTGGGAGGATCATCATCCGAGGGTGGCCGATGTGACAGTCCGTCAGGACCGGTGTGTCGGTCTGCGGAAATGTGACGAAGTTGGAAATGAAATAATAGTATACCGGCGATCCACCGATTGATGGTCGCGTTTGGCTGCAGATCAGGGTTGTTAATCATGCCTTTGACGTATTTGGCGTCCATTTCTACAACAAGGTTAGTGACTCCAAAGATGAAGACCCGGACTGCTCGGAGAGAGCGGAACAGTCTGTACAGCTCGAGCTTAGCCTGGGAATACCGGCTTTCTACACTCGTGAGGCTGATAGAGCCAAAGCGGTTCGGATAGCGCTTGCCATCCTCAGTGTCTACAGCGAGTACAACCTCTCAGCCGGACTCATAGTCCAAGTGCTGGAGCACTGGGGACTGGATGATTTTGTCCTTCAGATGAATCATTGCGGCATGCTGGGCCTCACCCCACTCGAAGGGGATACCCTTTCATGTCAGTCTGACTAGCGGTCCAGCGATAGCAGCGAAATTTCGGATAAAAATCCGAAGCACGCCGCAGGTCCCTAAGAACCCGCGAACTTGCATCAGATTCTCGCACTCTGGCCAATCCCTAATCTTCTGGATTTTAGCCTCATGCGGAACCCGACCTTTGGAGGTGCACTTGTGACCAACAATGGTGGCGTCCGGAGCAGCGAGGACGAATTTCTTAGCTGAAACGGTTGCATTAACGCTTTGGAGGCGTTGGAGGATTCTGTGGACAACGGTGAGATGTTTCCAGATAAATAACCTGATGCCTGGGTTCTCCAGTATCATCTCATACGAGCCATCCAGTCTTTGGTGCCGGGACGTCTCGGACTTCACTGGCAGGTCATCAATGAACAGCATGGTATGGTGTGGTATCTTGTCCTGGAGAATGAATGCGATATCGGCCTGGTAGATCTGGACAGTGTTAGTATGTCCCATCGGTAGAGTGGTAAGACGATGCGGTCCGAGCGGACTATTAAACGTAGTCATATCCCGGGAGTCCACGTGTAACGGACATTGGTCATATCTGGTGAATAAGTCCATCATGCCATAGACCACGTACCTGCAGAACAACTCAGCTAGGTGCTCTATGAAGGGAGGGTCCAAAGAATCCCAGATGGTGACAGCGTTGAGGGGCTGAAGGTCATGCACGAGCCGAAGTGTCTTACCGTCCAGTTTGAGCATGCAGAACCAGCAGGACCGGTATGCTGTGGCAGACAGTTCATACACACCAGAGGCGATACAGTCTTTGATAATCTGAATGGCTTGATCCCAGGACAAAGGCAGGATAGGAATGTTTTGGAGTATCCATGGTGTATGGGAAAGGGTAGGTATCTTGACCAGTGGAAAATACCGATCGTCTAATCGGCCGCGTTCGGTAGCGGTCCATGCAAAGCGGTCTCATGATTGAGAACCATCCACTGGACTAGCTTGACCTCTTCAGGCCACAGCCATTGGGCCGGGTCGAGGTCAAGCACATCGGCGCGTTCCTGTGTGAATCTTTGTCCGGGGACGAAGTCCGGGGGGTTAGTTGGTAAGGGTATAAGACCAGCCAGCGGGTTGTCAGGTAACCAGCGGAGTACACGGTACTCCTCCTCAAGAGGAGCCAGTACCGGCTGGACCTTTTTGGCTACAGGCTTGTAAGCGAGTGAGTGAGAAGTAAAATCAAAGGAATAGGTTTCGAGAAGGGCAGAAACATGAGATGGAGAGAGAACTGATTGAGTAGAAGAGAGAAACGGATATGCCGAGGACAGTGCATAGTGAGAAAGGTTCGGAGCCGAGAGTGGCCCCCGGTCTAACGATGCCAAAACGGAAAAGGAAGCGGACAAGGTGGGAGAATTGTTAAAATGGGGCTCTCCCTGACCTTTTGGTGGATCATCAATGTCTAAAAACCCATTTCAACGACGGACTGGTGACTAGAACAGAATAGTCCATGCCAGCAATGCGGACATCCTTTGGTCCAAGCTCGAGTGGGTAACTTGTACGCCTTTCCTGAGTTGGGATCACAAAGTGTGATTGTCTGAGAGCCGTCCGGAAAGTCTTCAGTAGAAGTGCTGAGTAAACAATGGAAGGGTCGTCCGAGCAATAAGTCAAAATTAGCTCTCGGGACTACCTGCACCTGTAGGCAAATATCGCCGGCACCGAAGTCCAGATGGAGATTTTCAACAACGCCAAGGGTAGACTTGGTACTGGTGTTGGTGTTAGACATCGTCATTACATGGTCAGACCGAACCGGTAGACCGAGGTCTTCCCACACCCGCTTGGGCATGGCGACTATCTCAGAGCCTGAGTCAAGGACTCCGAGGATAGACCGACCGGTTCCGGCAATCTTTGCTTCAAGAGACCGAAGCGGCACTGAGTGGTGCACCACGATTAGGCCGTCGTCACTTCGGTGCACGCGATCACCGAAGGCCCGGTCTACCTCACCAGGGTCACGTCCGGCGAGCTCATTGACCTGTACGGTGTTAGTGGAGACAGGGATACACTTTGCTGTTGATAAATCCTTGCGTTGTTTGCGGACTTTGGGAGCCACTGCGATGAGCTCTCGAACCGGAACTGGCACAGTGGTTGCGAGAACTCGATCTAAGAGGCACTTCGGAGCGGTCTCGTCTTCGAGAGGGAATGAATATCTAAATTGTCCTTGGGGATTGAAGGAGGAAGAGGTATTAGCGGAATCAGTTCGGAACGGATTAGAGGTAGATGGTGTCGTTGAAGAGAGGGGTCTGTTTGCTACTGGAGCAGGGACTTTTGGAGGAGTCGCCGACTTAGACCGCATGGCCTCGATTGCCGGCGAGATGACTTCCTCGGCCACCGACGCAGCCTGAGGACCTGCACGACCGGTCTTTTGAGCCGGCATCTCAACGCCGTCGAATTGGACTCGCTTCCCTCTGTCCTTCCTATCGGCCTGGAAAGCGGCCCAAGCATTGGCGATGTACGCCTGAAAATCCGGATCAGCCAAAGCAGGGTCTGACTCTTCATCCGAATCCTGATCAACAGGAGCCATAAAGACCGAAGGTTCAATGTCTAAAATGGCATCGGTAGTTGAGTTGGTGACCAAGAATATGCCAGAAGTGACAACAGAAGAAGGGGCTGCTGGCGCCAAGGCAGGTAGACGGTCTAAGTATTCGTGGAGGCAAGGAGTACCCTGAACGCACAGAATGTGCCGGCCGTCTGGAAGATACAGACGACTGTCAGTACCTTGGCTGGCCTTCCCAGCCTGGATATAGCCTTCTATGAGGGGGCAACTCCCCATAAAATGGGAGGGATCAGCACAGAATGTGCAGTCCCAATGTAGAGACTCGTACGTCTCTGTGCTTATATTTCACCTCTTTTACCTTTCACCCGACTGCCTTACTGTTATCCATTCACTCCGAACTCCCTATTAGTTGCTAAGACCGGTCTCGGTTT
>JBBPQL010000182.1:0-43703 GCA_038092515.1 Boletus subparvulus | reverse complement strand
CTTAGAATATCGACTACAAGGGCATCATTGTCGGCCACTGCCTTGTGCGCCCAAGCTGAACAAAGGGTAAGTCGCCACCCTATGGGCTAAAAGGGTGCTATACTTACAGGTGTAGCCAGTCCATGTGTCCAGACCTTTTATTTCGATGTGGTCCTTGATTGAAACCGGTAGACCATGCAGTGGACCGACGACTTGTCCGGTCTCCTTCAAATGTCGATCCAGTTCTGCAGCTCTCTCAAAAGCATCCTTGAGACAAGATTCCATCAAACAATTGGTCACATCGTTGGCGCGGACGAGTGTGACAGTTGCTGTCAAGACTTCAGTAGACGTGTAAATGCCTTTCCGGATGAGTTCAACGAGGGCTGAGGCATCGCAGTTTACGATGGCCCTCTGCTCGTCGGTGAGTGTTGCCTGGGGATATGCCTGGTTGACAACGTCAATATGAGATTTGGGGTCATAGTCGGCGGCGAAAGGGAATTGGCACAGGTTATCTCTGCGATCGCACTCCTTGCTGCCAGCCACATTTTTAACCGGTGGAGACGGGGTGTGGAGCATCGTAGTGCGCTGGTGAGTTGCTATTCAGCAAACCGATACTTTTAAATGAGACCAGGCTTGTCGGCAAGATTATGTTTCATTAATTGGGGCGACTTGCTGTAGTACTAAAAGCGGTGGCTCGAAGGCTGTGCATTTTCTCCAATAAGGCTCTAGATAACATGAACACGGTCCAGACAGGGCTTCTACAGGAAATCGGACGGGTCCGTTTATGGACTCGCAGCAGGTGACATCACCATAACAGGACCAATGTGCTGCTGAGATTTGTCTGGTTGGACGTTTGACTATATTGTTTTATTTGGCGACGGATCAACGCTTTCCTTGCTACCATAAATGGCGGAGACTTACGTGACGGCGAACGCCTTCATGGCTATAGGATTGGCTCGTCCTCAGTCACCCTTTCTAATCGCGCCAAGGTCCGTGCCGCTCTGGAACGCAAGCCTGTCTTCAAGAGTGTGTTGATGAGATAAGCTGGTGTGTGCCGTTCCAAACCAATCAAAATACAAGGCCAATCATCCCTAGGCCGTTGGTCCCAGTGAATGTTCAGAATGTTGTTCTAGCTCGCCTCGTGGCTGCCCTTGAGTACATTCCTCCACGCACCTTCTCACACGAAACGGTGCTCCATATTGTAGTCAAAGGCCGTTCCGAGTCAACCGGCCTGTATTCTATCAACCTCCTGTATTCTCTCGCTGCCCAGAACACTGACCATCACCGACAGAAAATATCAGTAGGAGTTGCGTTCGCGGATGAAAACTCGCGCGCAAGAGTGGAGGTGCAGCAAACACAGAATCTGGAGAACTGTATCACCGCCACGGCGTTATGTCGAGCCTGCTCCGATCGCCTTCATTGGAAACGGTACGAATGGATTTGCGTCGACGATCATCGATGATCGCTCATTGACAGCGGGTAAGACGTCGTCGTTGTCATTGTTCATAGAGGCTGGGTTGTGGCGAGCCGAGAAGCTCCCAAGGGGTTGCCGGTCGGAGTGGGAATCTGGACCCAAAAGTGTAGACATGCGTTCACTCGGCTAGTATGCTCTGCCGCCGCGCGCGCCGATTTAATTCACACAAGCGCAGTGCCGGTAAACGGGCAGAATCGTCATGCCAGGTCGATCGATTGGTCGACCAAGAGCACCGTCATGCGCAGGGGTCGAATGGTCGCCAAATTCGAACTCCGACTCGGAAAAACGGCCAACACGACAAAGAGTGTGCAGAATGTATGAGGTCCGTAGCCCCACCCTGGCGCATGATCAATCTGCCCGTTTGAGGCCTACCTTACTGGGTTAGACCCGCCTTCGCCTTGCCTGTTCCACGCCTGCTCGTCCTGGTTCCCGTCCTTCGTCTCCATATCGCTTCTCTCCATCATATCTGCAATCTTATTTGCGGTCTCCGAGTCCAGTTTGCAACGCTGCGTCAATACACGCATAACATCCCTCCTTTTCGGGTTCCCATGCTTCTCGGTGAGAATCTTCATCCCCTTCCCAACATTCGCGAACCAAGTGTGTGGTTCCGGTAATAAAGCCTCGTTAGTGAGAACGCAGGTTTTCAGAAGCTCGCGTATCCTCTTTTGCGACTCCATATATTTGAGATCTCCTCCGGGAATTTCATCCTGGACTGTAGTAATGCAAGCATGACCATCGCTCTTGATGCCGTACTGCTCTATCTGGGTCTTGTTCCTCATCCACCAGTCCTCCATTTCCACTTCCCTCTCGAGGCCGGTGAAAACGAGTGCGATGGGCACATTTGTGTTGCAGAGACACTCACAGAAAAACCGGTAGTTTCTCAGCGACCCCGGCGACATCCTGCCCCCGCGCATGCAGAATAGTAAAAGGTGGATGCCGCCAGCAGCACCGAGCTTTATCATGAGCTCGTACGCCTTTTCAATAGCCTTCAGATAGCCGTTGATCCCTATTTCGGGTAGCTCGAGCCCGATGGTATCGAATATGGAAAAATTCATGCTATCGAAGGGAATATCGTAGCGAGTGGATTGCATCGTGCAACCATCAACGTCCGACGAGATTTTTGCAACCTCTTTCCGAGCAATAAGATTGATGACGGCACTTTTTCCGACACCAGTTTCGCCGAAAAGGACGACGTTGACGGTGCGAGGTTGCATTGAGGGTGATGGGTTCCCGGGAGACGATGTACGTCCTGCGCAAAGCACTCGTGAGTTCTACTCGATGACGGTCGTTTGCTCGAATCACCAGTACCATGATCGTTTCTGGGTTCGGCGCTCCCAGTTGCAAGCAGGTTTACGGTGGAGGAACGGGGGGAGGGTTTGGAGGGTTTGAAAGGATGGGTTTGCTTCACCGGAAGCTGTGACCCCGTCTGACGGAACGACAAGGGATTCGGAAATATAGACTTGACCTAGAGCGAAAGGAACCCAGTTGGCGAACATCAATGGCGGTGACAACAACATTTATGGGAATGGGAGTAGTACCTTTGCGAGTTTCTCTTTGATGAATGAATCTGAGGTCATCGCCAAAGACAAATCCCAGTTTCTGCAGAAGGACTTGGGCGGTGGGTGGTTGGACGCGGGAGGTTGGATCGAAGGGTTTTGAAGGCAATCAGCGCTGGTACCTCATGGCGAACCATGCGGCTTGGCTGCATACTGATCGATGGGCGCAAAGGATCCCCTTGTCCTGTCACCATTGGCGGTATGGCACACGCACCCTTGGCAGTGGGTTTCGACATGGCTAGATTGGAATAGGCTATGGAATGAAGCAGTTGAGTGGAGAGAAAGGGAGAGGACGATTCGGAGGCTCTGGAAGCCTGCCGTGGCCGACGGCGGGAAACACGGCGACAAAATTGGACCACGCTCTATCGACATACGGGTGTTAGAAAGGGCGACTGCCGCCGATCAGTAACCTACCGACACATTGCTGAACTCGACTTATGGGAACTTATATATGCAACGCCGCACTATAAAAAGAGTATCAATACGACTAGCAAACTTCAAATCAGTAAACCAGCCCCAAAAAAATCAATGCTCAACATACCGCACCAGCAAACAACCTCGCATCCGACGACGTCTCATACACATCCGCCCCCTCCGCCCCATTCACCTTCAACACCTCAAACCGGCCCACCGCCGGATCCCAATGAAAAATCCGCTTCACGCCCGACCAAGCACACCACCGCACACACCGCCAACACGGCTTCGCAGCGCCCGTACCACCCTTGTTCACCCGGACCACGTACAAATCCGCCCCGTTCACCCTCGGGTCTCGACGGCGCGCATCCCAGCGCCGCTCAGAACGGGTGGGGGCCTCCGCATCACACGTCAACTTTTTCTTCGCCACCTTCGGACGCGCCCCCACGCACGCTCTACACCGGCCATCGTGATCGTCCTCGCCGTGATTCAAAACACGACCTCGGTTTCGCCGCCGTCGTACCTCGCCGGTCGACTTGAACCTGCTGCTTAAACGAAGGCGACATGCCCGTCACATTGAAAATGGCATGCATCTCCGCGTGCATCGAAACGGGCTTGCGGTGGCCCTGCGTGCGTATGTGGTTGCCGTCGTAGTGGGTCCGGTGATGGTTGTGTCCAGTAGAGATGATCTTCCCGCCTTTCACGAGGACCGCTCCAAGACTGTAATTCATCGGGGACTAGAACAAGGGTTGGAGGATGACTCCGAAGATGACATGTGTGCATACCTTGGATGCAGCCTCGAGGCACTGAGAAAAATAATACTGGGACTTGTACATGGTTGTGATTGTTCGATAAAAATCACAACTTTGGTCTTGACTCGTTCTCAAGAGACTTCACGTGATCATTCGACAGACATAAATTCATCAAGAATTCGTACTATCGCCACAAGGAACGTCCCAATCCCATGTCCAAACCTCCGACAAAAAACATCACGAAACCAAGAGTTGTTTCGATACCAAGATCCGATTAGCCAACCTCGTCAAGTTCGCGTCCGCCATGATGACCTCGGGGACATATTCCACGTCGAACCCTTGTTCAATCGCCATGCAGATATGTTTCGCTTGGCGTTCTGACCAGAAGCTAAAGTCGTCCGGATCCCGCGCATTACTAGAAGTACTGCTCTCGTCAGCATCCGCGCGCGTACCGCCGCAAGACAAGGGAATCAGATGTGGATCGTTGTCAAGGCACAGAGGAATGATGTCAGTGAGACACTTCCTGATAGACATAAAATCGAGGGATGTCGGCTTGTTGACTTCAGTGTTGCCATCATGTCAAAATTCATTTAGTTGAACCCACGGGTAGCAATGATCAGTTGTCAAGACTCACCGTAGACGTCCAAAGGACCATCAATCCCCAAGACATTGTGTTTACCATCGTGGTGGTACCGAACCTAAGTTGATAGGAACATCAAATGTCAATCGTCTGACTAATCGTGGCAGCCTAGAGACTGACTTCATATCGCCCGATCGTCCATGGAAGGGTCAAGCCTTGGAAGACAACAGTCCCAGTTTGCGGGCCTTTTGAGGTCACAGGGGTATTATCGTTATCGACAGGTACATCGCCATCCCATTCTTCATCGTGAATAGGAACCCACAGTCCAAATGACACTATCTTCGTAATCAACGTCGACTTGTTCGCACCAACCTAATCAATGTTCCTATCAATCAACTAAGTCAAGGAAGGGTGGAAGAAGCCGCACCCTGTAGATGCCAATCCAGTCACGCCGAGAGTGGCGCTGGGGAGCTTCCCACCTGACATAGATAGGTTCACCAAGGTGGAACCGCGTATTGCCGGATTTACTTGGAGAAATCGAGACCTTGTATTTGGCGGTGTCATAAGAAGACAAGTCATTTGCAACGCGCCTAGAGCAAGTAAAGTACAGACGATCGATATCAGGAGCGGATATAGATAGCGGGAGGCTCACGTTATGACCAGGCGTTCACGCGATTGCTGCAAAAGAACCCTGGTTTCTTGCATGACTTCTGATATCTTTGGCTTGGCTATGTGGATTGTCACTTCTCACTCAGGGAACGCACTCGGCTCGACTCACACTTTGCCAAAAATTCCTCCACGATATCGGCAGTCTCCTCAAACACTTTATCAAAGGTGCCTTTGACTTCCTTTGCGACCCTCCTAATCTCTGGTGCATGACGCCCAGCGCGAGACTCCAAAAGTCGTGCGTTTTTGCTCGCAACGTTTTTGATGACCTTGACGAAACCTGCCTCTTTGCGTAAACTATCGCCGTACAACTTCCGCATGTGAGGGCTATCGTCGTAATCAGTATGCGATGTCAACCGCCAAGGACGGGCGAGAATCGGTGGGACTTACGTCTCGACAGTATGCAAAAACCACCAATGTGCGAAGAATTTCAGGACCGCAAGGAGACCTACAAGTTTACTTCCGCTGATAAGTGCAAGTCCGAGGAATGATGCACCACTCATGAGCTCGGGGTTGTCGAGATAACTTTGGACGTCCGGTGAGCAAAGTGTCAAAAACAGAAACTCGAGAAATAGCTCACCGGAAGATGCCAGTGTATTCCAAATGGGCAGGGAAATCTTCTGCAAAGAAATCTCCGTAGAACCATCCTGGACAAACTTAGCAAACATTTTCCAACGGAACCGAAATGCATACCAAAAACCCCAAGAACTTCATACGACTCCATGGCCGCCCAAATGTGAAGGCCGATCAGCAACTTCAGGAATGAGTAAAAAATACACGAGTAAAATTGGACGGCATACCGCTCCCAGTGTATGGCACAAAAGATCATCTCCTTCTGTCCACGATCCCGGTAATCCATAGGTCTTCCAGGCAAGGCCAACGAGGGACACTGCAAAAAGTGCTAAGAGACCAAAAAAAAGAACAGAGCAGAGAAAATACATACTATAAGTCATGCACAAACTCATGTTATAGAGCGACTTCCAATTCGTGAACGCCTCCTGCACCGCACCGTCACCATTATCGTTGGCAGGATAAGGGTAGTTCTTGAGGAAGTGGCGAACAAGGAACTTGGACTGGCTTTGCGCCCGCAGGAGAAGACCCAACCCAAAACTGTGGAAGATGCACCAAGCGGATGCGTGAGCAAAGTGCAAGGCCAAAGTCGCGCGATTTGACATGATCGGGAGAAAAGAAGCGACCAATATGTAGAATATCAGCAGCACCAACATCGCATCAGAAGACCTGATGCGTAAAGAATTCGGTTGAGTGAATTCTTGGAACAAATTCAAATTCTCAGACGAGCGCCCTACCGTAGTAAATCGATGTTATGAAGACCAACGACGTCTCGTTTGAAGTACTTGTAATACAGATCATGCTCCGACACTGTCTGTTGTTGCACGGCAGTTTTCTTGAGCAAATCGTTGCTCACGCGTGGTGTATGGAGACTCTTCGGAGTCGGTGTATCCGTCTCGAATTCGGTTTCGAACTCAGTTTCAGAAGCAGTCTCTCCTTCGGTTGCAGGCGGAGTCGAAAGTCCGTCCGTGCAGTCTTGGTGAGAGGTCGCTGGTGGCGCAGCGGTCTGCTTGCGAGAACTGGTCGACGCCAGTGGTTTACGTACAGCAATTTGTTGACGTTTCCCATACATTCGTTCGATATCTAACGGAACGTCACTATTCGTCGTCAAGAGAAAGAATAGCAAGACGCACGCGGATTCTCAAAGAGCACCAAGAAAGCAAACTGAGCAGCATGGGCGACAAGACTGACAAATAACACGGGATAGCTGCCAACGATCAACGACAGACCGTAGTAACCCGCGTAGCCTGTAAGACGCCCAGCATGAGAGCATCTCAAATGGAAATGCGTAGAACGACCCACCAACAGAGTACATTGGGTGCGGTGCGAGCTCAAACACACCATCAAAGACCAGGTTACCACGCTGGAAGAAGACATCACCCCAGTACCAACCGTAATCCTTCACGACGCGGTGCGCCTCCGTTTTGACCCAGAGATTGAATGCGATCAGTGCGAAACCGCCGATCCAACTAACAAGGCGTCACTCCTCAAGGGTAATCGTTTGACGACTAGCACGCACCGCATGACGTGAACAGTGAACGAAAGTCCTTCAGGAACTCGGAAGCAAGAAAAGGCAAACATGCAATACGCCAGGAAATCGCTGCACACGACCATAAACGTCAGGATGATCACGACCAACCAACCAATACCCGACGCACTTTAATAGAATAACGTCCACCAGCTGTCTGAACAAGAGCCAAGTGTTGTATTCCAAGGGAAGTTCCTAAAGGAAACGGGAACGATCAGCATGCGATCAAGCCAATCCCGATGCACCTACATCGAACGAGTAATCTTTGCCCATCTTGCCGGCAAGTTGCGCACGAATCCAATCTCTCATGGCAGGTTCACGACTCTGATCAAGCCATCCCAACCGCTGAATCTCTCGAACGATCCACTTTTTCTTGCTCTGTTTCGTGAGCACCCAACCCAAACCAGCATCGTATGCGGCACGCCAAAACGCAAAATAGAATAAAAAGAAGATTTTGGACGCTCCCCGCGGCAAAAGATAAAATAGGACGAGTTGCAAGCCCAACAGGGATAAATTGACAACGTCCAAATGGCTCTTTGGATAAGCAGGGTGGAAGAGGGCCGTGAGCACGTCGTGGGTAGTCGGAACGCGGAAGACTATTGGAAGAAGACATATTTATTAAGTGCTGTAGAGTAGCGCCCGGATCATTGCTGGCACGTACCTTCCCCACTGGGTGTCTTACCCCACACGACTTCGTCTCGGGCAACGTTCGGTCGCGGTTTCTCGTCTCGGTCGTCAATGACATGAATTCCGTCAACGTGGTTGGCTGAATCTGAAAGTCTCTGGCGCAATCCCTGGGGACTCGCCAACGCCATCGCTACAGTAAAACGTCGCAACGGAACAGAACGGACGGCAATAAAAAAATCGGCTCGCATAAAAATGTTGCCCATTTTATTTACGTAAAAGACGGGTTGACGCCATCTGAATTCAAATTTCAACTTCTTGACTACGACTCGGAGTGCGTCTGAAAACCACACACAAGTGCGATCGATTCCATTTTTCATACCCTTTTATTCACTCAGCGCTCGACCCACCCCATCGAGCGTCGAGTCGCTAATATAAGGGAAAAACGAGCTCAATGTACGAGGCATTTTTTTCGGATGGCTACTGTGCGAGTAGAAGTCGTCCCTACGAGGTGTCTCACATCCGTTACGCTTTGCATATGATTCTGAATACTCCCTTTACATTGCTCTTCGTATTATACAGGCTAATATGACCAAAATATATACGAGACTTGGCAAGATCCGTGGATAGATTATATACGGTCATCATGAATCGTGAATCACTCCAACGTTACCGGTTCAGCAAGTTCGGAGGGCGCACGCACGCAATCAGTTATCGAGCGTATCCTTGTAGCCCTTCTCGCTATCGACTTCGCCCGGGATCTCTTCCAGCTATCGAAAAGCCGTTCAGCCACGCTAAACAAATCTGAACAACATAACCACCCACCTTGTCAAAGTCATCCAGGCACTGCTCAATCCGTCCCATCGCCGTCTCCAGTTCCTCCTCCGAAATCACCAGTGGAGGCGCAAACCGAATACTGCAACGATACCATCAATACCGTCATCATAAAACACAAACCACGGTCACCCACATGTTGACATGCGTCGGCTTCGCGAGCACGCCCCGACTCTTTAACAGTAAACAGAATTGCCACGCCGTATGACCTTTCAGACTCGCCGACTCGTCGATCACGACCGCGTTCAACAGCCCCTTGCCGCGAACCTCTGTGATCAATGGCGACTTCTCCTTGAGCGCATTCATACGTTCGCGGAAGATGCGTCCAAGGCGCTCCGCGTTCGCAGCCAGTCTTTCCTCTTGAATCACATCCAGAGCCGCCATAGCAACAGCACATCCCAAAGGGTTTCTGTTAAAGCAATCAATCTTAAAACAGCATCCCCATTCTCGAGGCGGAGTACACTTACCCCCCATACGTGCTCCCATGCTGTCCGGGACCGATACAGTCCATCACTGCACGATCGGCAAGAACCGCAGAAACGGGATAAACTATCGAGCCACAATGCGTGTCAATGATGGGCTCGCAATCACCGACGGAACAAAAGCTCGACGGACCTCCGCCAGATAGTGCCTTGCCCAATAAAACTATATCGGGCCGGATACCCTCGTGCTCGCAACAGAGCATTTTCCCAGTCCGTGCCAAACCCTATTGTCAGATATCGATTATCAGCATCCGATGGCGTCGCGGGGGACAAGCGGACCAACCGTCTGAATTTCATCGCAGATAAGGAGAACATTCCTTTCCGTGCACAGCTTGCGAACTTCACGAAGATACCCCTCTGGTGGAACGACGATGCTTCGAGTGCACAATCAGAGAGAGGTTGTACACACGACTTGGGGTGTACGTACCCAGCTTCGCCTTGAATGGGCTCCAACAAGAACGCAGCGACGTTCTTCCCAAAGTAATCGAGCGCGCGCTTGAAATCCTCAATGTGACCATAGCGAATCGTCTGAACAGTTCCATCCTGATCCTTGTACGTAGGACCAACGCCGGAGAGGTAAGGTCCGAACCCACCACGGCTCTCCGGATCAGTGCTCATGCTGTGTCGGGAACGGTCCGAAATAAATTAACACCCTGACCACGAGACGGAGATTTATCATCTACCTGATCACGCCCAAAGTTCTTCCGTGGAAATTTCCCGCTGCACTGAGAACGATCGCCTTGCCTGGATCGACATCTTTAGTAGGTGACTCGTACGCCCATTTCCTTGCCACCTTCAGGGCGGTCTCTACCGCCTCGGCACCGGTGTTCATAGGGAGAACCCGGTCATAGCCAAACGTCTCTTTCATCTGCTTTGCAAAGCGTGGAAAGACGGAATTGTAGAATGCACGCGACGACAGCGTGAGTCTCTGAGCTTGTTCTACAAGAGTAGCAACTATCTTTGGGTGACAATGACCCTTGAACGTTTTGTCCGCATGAGCCCAGACGATCCACCACACAATCCAAGCCAACACAGACCTGGTTCACCGCGCTGAAACGAACCTCGTGTAAGCTCAAAGAGTCACATCAAAGGAAGAGTGGGAAGTCCTACGAATAAGCAGAAAGCATGTCGATGTATTCGTTGCCTTCGGGATCCCATACTCTAATCAAGTCGATCAGTCGTTTCACGGAAGCGACGCCATTGGCGAAAAGGTCTCACTTGACGCCCTTTGCGGAATCGAAGACGACGGGCAGCGGATGGTAACTGGCGTAATCGAGGGAATAACATGATTCGTCAGTAAAATAGCGCTTGGCAGTGTCGTGTCACAGCGAACGATGATTGGCCCAGGGCTTTTCATAACGACCGCGTGCGAGGCACGATGGACCCCGCGATTGGATCAGAGTTAACTTACTTGTGTGCGCTGTAGTCATATTCCATCTGTATCAGACCCGCGGAAGATATCTTCTCGGATGAAGCGCTGCTTATTCGGCTCTGCTTAGGAGCGTTCGAATGGCCATTGGACACGCCTAGATCACCGCTTGGGAATGTCGTTGCAGGTGCCATATTGGATACAAGTGGGTAATTCAGTGGTCAAATGTCGGGTGGAAGTCGTGGTTCAGCGTAAGATAGAAGGGTGCCTGTAGTTAAACCCCAGCCAAGTTCCGCCCGCAGGGCTGGCCCACCGGGTCAGTTCGGCTTACGATCCTACCAGAGGCGAGGCAAATAGGCCAGCACCCGGGCCACGAGCACGTTCGAGTTCCAAGTATACAATACAGATGGAACAGATGGAATAGTAATCATCAAAATGTCATTGTAGATCAGACGGCCATTCCTTGCGTCTCTTCCATCTCCCAGCACTGTCAAACCGTGGATTAGTCGGGTAGTTTAAACCATCGTCAAGGTGACGTCCGATAGGCACTGAATGACACGAGAGGAGCATCAGAAAACAGCCAACACGAGGTTCACGAGGGAAAGACGCACGAATCCACCACCATACGTTCTTCCCCATCACTGCCACCCAATTCGCGCTGCGACTTCCCAGCCACCACAGATTGCCTTCGATTCCAATTCTTCCCCATTCGTTATCCCACTCCTTCTGTGTTCCCCGCTTTGCACTGTGATAAATCCAGTTAGATTAGTGGGGGAAAGCATGTCACCCGGTAACATTCAGCCAGCCGGTTACGTGTGCTTCACACCACGAGCATCCGACAACCGATGCGGAAAGACGCACCAACAGTGATACCACTTGTGCATTCGCGACAACTCCTCTTGTTCACGGTCTCGCATCGACCTGTAACCGAGTGACTCTACAGTCGTTTGGTTCAACAGAATGAGGTGAAGCTGCGTTAAGAATATAAGGCTACAAAATAACCCAAAGAAGCCAGTACTGGCAAATGTATTGTCAGTCACGGAAGTAAATACGAATTTGGGGCGACATCAACGAACAGGGCGATCACGACTATTTGCTGAGGGTCAAGTTCGGGGGCCGCAAAGGTGCGTGGCTTGATATTGAGACCTAGAAGTGTCGCAAACGTCCAAAAACAGAACATCGCCGCCCATTGAAGGAAATTGACGAAGAACTTCAGGAACATGCTTTAAATGAAAAAACGAGACAACATGCAGGCGACAAACACACTTTTTGGTTAAATGCACCGACACATTGCCCGATCCCTAAAAACGAAGGAAATATATCAGTGTGCAAAATTCTCAGGAAATGTATACCCACAAGGACAGTGATGGTCATACTTTAAGATGCACTTGACACCAGTTCAGAGTGACGAGCACGCAGTCGACGAAAAAGGCAACTTACGGTACCACATGCTCTACAGTGATGCGTCCGGGACGGCTTGACAATCTGACACCTACTGCAATATCGGTATTCCGGTAGAAGCACTGGGGTTGTTGTTGGACGTCGCGAGAACATCGGCGGAGGAAAGGGAGGACCCGACTGACACGGGTTCGCATGGGTCGTGGTATCTGGAATATGCGAGGACTCGGGAGCCCCATCAGTAGCACGTGCCTCTTCCAGATCACGGTTCGATGCTTGCGAGTGAGAACTCTGCTCTAACTTAGCAACGGAAGAAGCAGCGGCAGATGCAATTGTTTTGCTCTTCCCAGAACCAAGTGACGGTTGTGGATTATGCTTCTGTGCAGGCTCATGCGTGAGAGGATGAAAAGCGTTTGGAGTGGGAGACATGAGTTCATAGGAAGTCCCGCGGACGTCAGTGGAATTGAGCGTTGATGATCTGTCAATATGGTCATAGCCCGGTCTGGTGGTTGTCTGGGTATACTATGGGCCGAAAGGGGAATGAGCGGCAGGAGTGGGTGGGGCTCTTATCGGAAGCGCTTACCTGGCGTGCATTGCCGGGAGATGTAGTAATCACCTGGACATTACAGCAAATTAGCATGTTGTTGGATGCCGGAGCGAAAGAAAAAAGCGTACCACGAAATAACACCACGACATTAATAATAGCAAGAGGCAGAATACAACCAAGAAAACGACTAGACATGGCAGAGGTCTCACGTCAACGTAAATCAGGAGAGCAAACCACACACCTCCAGTCGCCTGACTACCTAGCGCACTGCTACTCTTCAAAATCATGTCCCTGCAAAACCTTCCAGCGTACACATATGTCGCGTAGCCGACGATGAGGACCGTGAAGCCGACGGCAAACTTGCGGACTATCCATGGCTGGGGCTTGCTCTCGCCACGACGAGACCGTACCTCCTCCACGACACCGCAGCAAGAGTTTCCGGTCTGAGACATGACCTGTTGGGTAGGACTCGAACGAAAAAGTGGCTGGACAGCCAGGTTCAGAGTTTGAGTTGATGTCGTGCGGCATCCGAGTGGTCCTCCTGGAGGTGGGCGATTACATAATTTACCTCAGACAGTACTAGTGCAGTTTCGATGTGCAACTTGCAAAGAGAGAATCTGTCAGAGATTCCGAGGAGTACGGAGCGGGACTCCGTGGGCTTGACCAGCACGGCCATGTCATTAAGCCATCTGCAACCCACGCATCATTACATACGCCTCAGCATGCAGCCTCGTTGCACCGAAGTCCTCCTCATAAGAAAGTCCATCCAGGATGCACTCACGGACATGTTTGGGGTCACCTTTGCGAGCACCTACATCGACGTCCTGTTCGTGAACGAGCTGGGATCGGAGACGGTCGTTCGCGTCAACCCAGAGTATGTCCAAGTCCGCCGTTAGGTGTGCATGGGCTCAACTTGATCAACTTGAAAGAGACGCACCGAGAATTCTGGCCGCTATCGTTGGAACATCCCATGCTTCTATCAAGTGTTGCACTCTGAAGGAATCTTCATTTCTCCCGTCGCTCGTTTCCGACGATCTTGGCGCGCTGTGATAAGCAGTGCGCCTTCGATTCAATGTCATCGCAAGGCAGCACCGACCACATGCAATCTCTATCCATTTTGCCTACAGTATAACTGGATTGCTTTACGATACAGGTGGACGAGGTATAGTGCACGTGTCGAGGGGTAGTACGAAGCTACGTAGTTCATGCAGTGGAAACCCTTCTCTTTGCCCATTCAACAAACTGGTCTATGATGGTAGGCCAAGCGGCTGTGATATCATTGTCAACTACCTGCACGTTGCCAACGGAAGAGCACATGACATAATTACCTTGGTCGTCATGTTTGTAAAAGTCCCCGTCAAATGAACGGATAAAGTCGGGCAGCTGCACCCATCTAGTCAGCAACGCGGTGAAAAGGGGGCCCCCTCACGAACCATCTGCCAGGTATCTTTGCTCACAGCAACGGCATCTCGTGCTTTCATATATTCCAACCACATCTCCGTGTGTTCTCTCGTCCATCCCTGACCATGATCCATGTCGACGTCTTCCTCCTCATCGGTCGGTACATATCCCAACGCTTCCTTGCCCACGCCAAAGTACAGAAGCGATTTCCAGTACTCGAGTGCGGTGTCCTTGGCTGGGTGCAGTGCACGAGGTCAGGGTCGACGCATGGACCAGAAATGCACTTACCAAGACTACGCTGACCCTCTGACCGTGCAAAATTAAAAGTGTAATTGTATACCGTGCGGAAGTACGACGGATCGGAGCCAAGCTTGGCTTCTAAACGTGTGAGTGCGGTCTTCATCCCATCTATGGTGTCACACCTGCGCACAACTCGCGTCAATGGACCGAAAACACCGGTGGGATATGGGACGCGAGCTGACCCAATGCTCTTCCAGCCGTCTGTCCAACCTTTCCTGGTCCACTCGCCTAATCTAGGAGACTGGAGCTCGTACGCGAGCGATAAGAGTTTTGGCGTATCATCCTCCCCTTCGAGCTCCTCCTCGTCCTGTTTGAAACCCAGTTCGGTGAAGAATTGGACTGTGCCCTGAGTGGAGATGATGTCTCCATCTGGATCTATGCACCACGGTTCATCCAGGCTGTGTGAGGTGATCGGACCACTGTCACCTTTGTATCTCTCGAAAAGGGTGGTTAATTTGCTCGTCGACGCTCCCGAACGAGTCCCGCTGTCTTGGAAGAAAGCATCGATTGCGACATCGAGCCGCTTGTGTTTGTCGAGGTAGCGCTTGGCTTCCTTGAGCCTATCGGGGAATGATCAATCCGAGGGCGATGACTCGTACGATACTCACGATGAGCTAGTTATGCTGCAAAAGTCAGCATAAACATCCTTGGTCGATCTTGACTAGAGATCGTCAACACGATGGTCCTGCCAAAGTATGGAGTGACTAACCATCTGTGAGTGTGCTATGCAAGGCGAAGTGCTTCCGGTGGCCCGGTGCGATACGCGGATGATTCCAAATTCCGAGCCGCTGGGATTGAAACCCCAGGTCACGTGTGACATCACGGGGCCACGCTGCTGTCGTCCTCGTCGGAAGTATGTAATTTCATTAGGGGCTGCTTCATCTTCCACTTCAAGTTCCGTTCGTGCCAAGGGTCGTGTACTCGTGGAGTCGTCCTTCGTCCAGCGCGATCATGACGGCCTTCCATTTTCATTTCGCAGCGCACGGCAGCGCAGATGTTCCCCTCCGATTCTCAGCTCGCAGCCGATGCCTCATTTCAGCTCTCTTCATTGGTTGCCGGGTCCCTCGATCAGGCATAAATGAATTCACCAGCGCGGTCGTCCTGGACCCTTGCTTTTCCTTTCCATGTTTATACACTGCCACACTGCGCTGGCGACGCAGTAGCTCATCGCCGAGTGAACCGAGCCATTCAAGATGGCAGGTCTGCAAGTGTTCTTTTTTTGACCCGCCTCGTCTGGCGTCATGATTTGACCCTTTGCAGGTTCACATTATTTGGGTGTGAGTTCCCCGTCGTTGCTTTTGCCATTTGGGGATGGCGGCTTCGCCCTATCGGCGGACATGTGCCCAACCAAACACATGTCCAATGTATCACCCATTGCTTTCAACGACCAAATGAAAAGATGCCTTGTATTGATCGCCTAGCATTTTCACTGGCACTCACCAAAGTGCGACTTCCATTCTCTCGCAACCCCTTTGGGACTCATAATGATGCCATCTGCTGTGATCGAACAACATGTGCAGGCAGGTGCAACCAGATATCTATTCATGAACGTATCCTTACGCCATGATCTGGGGCGCTTCCAGTAGGGCCCGAGATAAGCTGATCACTTGGCCTAATAGTTATGTCAGTGCATTCGGTCATAGGGCTCTGCCACTACTCCCTCCCAAAACGGTCCACTGACGGGTTCCTACCAGGTCTACCCCATGTTGCTGACAGTTCCACGTCATTTCCCCTCAACGCCTTCTTATCGTGTGTGCTTCGTGCGATCGCCAGTCGGATCTGGTTGATATGGACGTGCGGAGGGTCGTCTCGAGTCCAGACTGCGGTCATATCAGCATCACCACATTCGGATCCGTCCTAGATGGGGTCATTTTCGTTATATTTGACACAATGAAGCTCGCTCAGGGAAACCACCCATTCCCAACCGCTTCCGTGCTGAACGGGATGAGATTCTAAGAATATTCCACGTAGAAGTGACTGTGAGAAATTCTCCGACGGGCGGCGCTATTCTTTGATTTTCATTGTGTCGCCCCCCTGTTTTCCTTGATTGATAGGCATGCATGCGCCCTCGCTCGTAGGGCGGTGAAAAAAGATATTGGGGACCTGTACTCCAGGAGAAAATACTAATACTTTTAGTACTCGGAGGGATCCAGATAGCAGTCGCGTATGACAGAGCTTGGCGCTGGTACAATGAGCTACGACCACTCCGACGTCCCTGTCCACAATCGTCAAGGGAAACCCCTTCGTCATCGCATTCCGTCATCCAGTGATTCAAATGGGAAAACCTGATCGATATCTGCGATCCCATACTGTTTTATTCTCGTCACGTCGGGCGCACGAAACTCTCATTTGCGGATGGCATTAGAAGACCCACCGCATCTGGAATCTGTATCCAGGTTTCTTTTGGGGACACTTCCGTGGCATGGATCTCGTAGCGCGACACGGTCCGCACTGGTCGTCAACGACAAGGACCTCGACTGGAAATAAGTAAAATTCCCGAGGGTTGCTGGTTCGGATAATACCTGAAACCTTCGCTCCCAGTCTTGGCCCCCCGGCTGCGATACGATTCTGTGGTTCTTGAGCTTGGTTGGTAACCACACGTTCGGATATGTCAAAAACGTGTGGAGTGTCCTCACGAATGGGTGAGCGCGTCAATCTTTGATTAGGCACCTCCCAGACCAGAGGTACCTGAACCGCGTCGTCATGCTTTGTGAGAGAAAAACCGCAGCCGCCACCGGGGAGAACCGCTGGTAGTGGCAGGAAAAAAAAAACAGAAAAAAAAGACGAACAACCTGTGTACCCGCCAATTTTGCAAGGCACCGACGGAGAAGTTGACGCTGCGGGACTTGCCGGACCTAGATTGCGATCACACCATTTTAAAAATATTTTAATTATATGGGGCACAACCAGGTGCCTTTATCCGCGATACCAGACAGGGCAGCATGTGGAACGCTGCTCGAGTAACAACTCGTTATCTTTACCTAGGACGTGACGAAATACTATACGTGGTTAGTGCGGATTGGGTGTACCTTTGTAGGGATTTAAGTTATGACAGAATACTTCAAGCGATGAGTACAAAAGAATACAAGGTATGATGAATAGCACAGATATAATGACGAGATTGGACTTGGTATATAACAGGTATCAATGCAACGATAGCGAGTGAGTACACTTTGGACATCGATCAGTAACCAGCCTGGGGTCGCCTGCCGGGTGCACTCACAGAGTCATCGGACGACGACACGTTTAGTGTGCTTGCCTGCACGTCGGCGGTCTGCGTATGGCGTAGGTCGGCGCCAAGCGTCGTCCGTATCATCTCGGTAGTCCTCCGGGGCCTGAAACTCCACTTTTGTCCCAGGATGTGGATCGTGAGGTGGTGTACGTAAAGTCATACGGCCCTGATGTGATACTGGCGTATGGAGATTGGGGGGAAGCTGAGGTGGCTGTCCATGGGGAGAACCAGGGAACATGGCAGGTGATTGCGTGGGCGCCGGTATTGTGCGAGATTGACGGGGTGGCTTTGGATGAGGATAAGGTGCCTCGGGGGAGGCTGATGGGTGGATGGGGGACTGATGTGGCGGATGTGGATGGAGTTGTGGCCAGGTCCGGGGGCCGCCGTGCGCAGAAGATTCTCTGCTTTTTGCGCTGTGATGTGGTTGTGCGTCGTCGGACGATGCGGGTGGCACGTCGATTTCAACGCGCACACGGACGATTTCCTTGCCCGCCTGGGCGAAAAAGGCACGCTCCTGCCGTTGGAAAAAGCCGCTGGTGGGGCCGGGTCTCATCTCGGGGAAGCTGGCAGGGGGTGCGGGCGGGAAGAGCGCCATGAGCTCATGACCTGTGGGTGGTGCGGGGTACTTTCGCGGGACTGGGTTGGCGTCCTGGGTGAGATTGACGTCTGGGAGAGATCAGTGGGCATGATGGGGAAATACGATGGCAAGTCACCTCGCAAAGAGCTCGGGGAGAGGGGCCGCCTGGAGAGATGGGACTTTGGTGGGGGGCTGCGCTCGGTGGTGGTGGTAGAGGAGGAGGAGGGGGAGGGGGAGTGGTTTGTGACGGGACGGAGGTGGAAGGACATTGCACTGGACGGGGGATGGGAAGGGAGGGAGGGGGGATTATATAGCAGTCAGCCGAAGCTGTATGACGGACACGGATCGACGAGCGGGGAATCCGGTTTTAGAATCACAGCAGGCCCGGGGAGCCAGGAGATGTTCATATCCCCAGCGAAACGACGGAGCGAGAATTGGACTGTCTCCGGTCCGCTTGGGAAGTAATAACGAAACTGCCAGAGTTGCGCTGCCACGAGGTCGCAACAAGCGAAGCGGGCCATGCCATTAATGCCAGCGCGCGCAGGTCTCCCATTGACTCATCGAAACGCAGCATTCTGCGCACCAGATCAGGCTAGATCTCACTCTCATTTCCTTGTTGATTTACCGATAACTGTAATGGAATAGAATAGAATGTGCGATTCATCATCCTTGCGTGTACAGACCCTCTGATGCCGGTCATCGCCCGCATCAGCTTCGCAGGTTCTCTCCGCGTTCCTTTCGCTGTCGGTAACTTTATGCCTGAATCGGCCCTTGCTTTTTCTTCCACCGTTTGGGCGTCTCATCCACATTTCCGAACCCCCCTCGGTTCGCTACTCCCACTCGTGACCACCCAACTGACAGTCTCTTTTTGATCGGCTGGGCCGTGACAGCCTCTCACACTCCCTCCTGCCTGGATCCTATTCATCGGACTTATTATCTTGCGCAGCCAAGTCGGCCCAAACCTCCCAGCTTGTATCGACATGTTAGTGGAAGATCTCCTAGAAACCGTGATGGGCTGTCGACAAAATTACTTCTTTCTCCCCTCTTCTTTACCGCCGCATCTGGGCGATCTTGGCCTGAATCTCAACTCATCCCCTCACCCTGGGACAGCTCCTGTCATCATGAGTCGACGCCAACCCCCTTTGCGGCCGTGTCACCTGCGCATACGTTATGTACCATTATTCATTTTATCACCACGCTTTTCATGTCATCGACACTTCTTGTACGACACCCCGAGTCCCGTCCGTCATCTCTCGTGTGAAGTCAGTATCTGCGTTACTGGGAATAGTTTTGGCGGAAATTCCGTTCCCCCATCCTGTCGGCCGCTCTGATGGCTTTTGTCAATAATGAACGTCCACCTCCGCTTTTCGGCCGGCTTGGTTCAATTAGGCAACTATTGAAAGTGGTATAAATGTCGGACGCGCTTCGCGATTATCATCAACTGAATCCGTTCTCAAGCCCGTGCCGTAGATCTGGCGTCATCGCGAAATGAATGTTCCTTGGAACACGTTCATCAGGTCCTGGGTGCATTTTTATCATATGGAGGTGATCTGCCACGGAATGCGCTGCTTCGTCGGCCTTGTCGTGCCTAAGGTGATACCTCAGTCCCTCCAAAGTGTCCCGCACAGACGCTGTCTAGACCCGATGTCGAGATCCTGCGGTCCTGATCATATCACGAGATGACGTATCATGACGGTCTCGACACTGTTATTACGTGCCTGCTACACCCAGTTGTCATTGTCTCGTAGTCGACGACCGCCGTTCTCTCGCGCTCACTTGCTTGGCATTCTCTCGATACGCTCCCAAGTCTAAAAGAGCAATACAGCTCCTCACGGACCGCGGCGAGACCTCGTCCGGCCCTCGAATGACTGGGATCAGTACGCACATCCTAGCGCCACAGGAATGATGGCCCAACCCACATATGTGCAGCCAAGACTCCGGTCTGCTTATGGGAATCGATGACATAATCGGCTGTGCACTTGCGTATGGCTAGCGCAGATGAGGAACTTTTTTACTGTATCAGCAACAACCGGACAATCCTTTACGAGACACCAAAGCGCCGATTCATAGATACCCACACCCACCATGGTCGAAAAGCTGCTGAGCTCCGGAACGCTGAATCTGCGATTCATGCAGAATGCTCGACGAGCACAACAGTTTCCGCGGGTCGAACCCGAACAAGCACATGTAAAGGACGACGCAGAGTGGGAGGTATCGCCCGATATCAGGGAGGCATGGGGGCCGGGTGCTTATCGCGGCGAGAAGGCGTGAGTTTCTATCCGCGCTTTGTGTGCTCTGACAATGTACATTTACGACTCTCGTGTTCTGGACTTTGGTATCAGCGTTACTTACGAAATGTCCTATCTTCCATTTCTCTTCCCTTCCCTTCATGATACGCCTGCTGCGGATGGGTCGTCATCTTTATCTCCTTCAAACACATTGCGTCCACGAGGTCGGCGAGTTTTTAACAAACGCGGCGAAGAAATTACCCAGGAGGTCCGCGGTTCGTCCTTACATCATACGATCACCGAGCTAACCGCCGTGGCCTCATTGCCAGGCCTCGAGTTCAACAATAGACCCCGCACCCCCAGAGAGCATGGATCAAGAGGCAAGTGAACAGACTAAAAAGAGCCGACCACACTCGATATCGTCCACTGGCATGGCTTCTCTCACAACGAGGCAGCCCAAAAAGTCCAACAAAGATCCTTCCAAGGACGCGAAAAATCTTATTTTTGACATGACGGGCGTCGGGACTGACTTGAGACAATCCTCCTCGATGCAAGGAAATGCGTTCTTGCGGCCGTCAGGTGTCGACGGTCCGGCAGACCCTGTCAAGACTTCTAATCCTACGAAGACGGCATCCCAAGGGTCAACCGGAGCCACGACTTCCAAACCAAAGGTAAAAAGGTCGCGCACAGCAGGAGAAGCAGACAAATCACAGAAGAAGACGAAACTGGCATTAATTGAGTAATCAAACGAAACCCCCGGGCCGTGCAAGTACGTTCTTCGGTTGCCGAGGCGTAGCTGGATACTCATCACACAGATCTGCGAAGAGACGAACGGATCGCATTTGGCGTCGAGGATCGACCGCTATCGCTCATGCCCTTGCGCCTCCTACATATGTTTCCCTCGGTGGTTCCATTACAGCATGCTTAGGCTCGAATCGGATCCCTTGCGCACTGCTATGTCATTAGTTGATATGATGATGGCGGTTATGAAACTTTATCGGCAAGTCCTTGATGGCATTGATCCCCCGGCGTGCCGCATTTTTCATCCCACTTGTCAAATGTGAAAAAGAAGGCCAGTGCTTTTGATAGCCGTGCGCGCACTGTTTTTCAATAGAAGAAGTTCCCCATGTCGTGGAACGCTCGCCACGTCATATGCTCTTTCTGTGCATAGACTAGGCGGCCGCACTGCGGACACGCAGTATGCTCTTCCTCAACATGTCGCACACTTTACCCCGTCCCACCCGGCGTGGTCGTCAGGGTACTCGCAAGTCGTCCTCACGCTCGGACGGACAATCCTGTGCACACGTCATGTTCCAATATTAGCATGTTTATCGGTGGTCCGGTGGCCGTCTTGGTCGAGCGTCCGCGATATCTCAGCGCCAAAGTTGTTCAATTTATCCCCGTTGGACATATTTGTTCTCGGTGACTTGTTGCTCGTCCGAGTACCAAAGATGTCTCAGGAACGTATCGTCACATCGTTGGTAATGTCCCAAGTTGTCTGTCCACATTGTCAGGGGTGGGGGTACCCGCGGAGAGGCTTTACGGCGTAGCAATTTGCAAAAGCGGTCTAGTCGCGTTATACCAAATGCGTGTTTTCTTTCTGCTAACCACAGGTAATAATCTGCCAGCGGCAGTGCTACGTGGCACTGCGGGGTGTTCAGGGTAGGTTACGCCCGGTGGGATGGTCCCGTACGTGAGTGACGCCGTCGGACGATGATATCATCACTAGAGTTCGACGCATTTGTACGGTGCCATGTGTCGTGCAACCAAACCTTGTCCGGGTCGACGTCGAATTCTCCCGAACAAGTCGAAGAAGGCGCATCGTTGCTCCCGCGTCGGACGGTGGCGCAAATGGCGTTGAAACGTCGCCGATGGCATGATGATGATTCAGATTACTAAGAAGCGAACATGTTCCGCGTCTGCGGGTTGCGCTTCAAGTTGTTGGACGTCCCGTCCTGCAGTTCGTCATACGCCATTGCTTGCCGATGGATCTATCCTGTGACAAGGCGGCGTCAAAGGCGATGTAATGGGTACTCCTACTCCCAGTTCCGAGTTTCGACGCCGTGTCGTTCATTAATGCATTTCTTGGATACGGTCCAGGTGTGCTATTTCGGTCGACGTATGCCATATCCGGTCAACAAGGACCCGCGGGCGGGCGTTGTCTGAGCCTCTGAATTCATGGCGGGGTCTCTTGACGTCACCCGTTTTGCGCGTGACACGCAGGATATGATATGGAAGGGTCGTGTCGACAGGGGCTGTTAGAAAGGGGTGCCACCAAATGACCAGCTGGCAGCAGCTCACGTACGTCGCGCTTCCCTGCCAAGGAACGCGATAAGGCTTCGACCCCCTTGAGATAAGTAGTATCCAGTACGATGGCGAACGCATACCGTGATCTCGCACTTACGTCCGCAGGCGACATGTCAACAGTGCGGACACATTGAATTGAAGCGTCATGAGAAAAATAGCGTGAATGGCATAAATAACGCGTTGGTGTAATGAAGTTCATAAAGATAATCAGCGTTCGATCGTATCTGTGTGGTTTCGTGATCATATGAACGGACGTTTGAAAAAAGGGGCGAGGGCGGAGGTGAGCAAGGTATCCTGATTCAGACGCGGCACCTTTTCTCCCTCCTAGACATCCCACCCACCCATGCCACCGCGTGAGTAGAATGAGACGAACAGTGAGAAATCCTGTCATCGGTCCTCTTCATCCATCCTCGGGAAGCTACCGCCGTTCGCGGTGTAGTAATGCGGCGAGCCGGCGGCACTTCTGTTTGCGTTGGTACCGGGTGGCAAGAGCTCTCCGCGCTCGTTCACCCGCATGCCTGTACCTCCACTCGAGAACGAGAAATACGTCGTACTGAGCGTGCCTTCCTTGTTCAAGGGCACACCCAAAGAAGAAGTGCAACTCGACCCATGCTCCGTGAACCGCACCGAGGAGAACTGGGAGACGGGCGTCTTGGAACGCATGGAATGGTGTGCCACAGAACCCGACGTCGAGAGCGTGCCCGTAGCTTCCTTCGATCCGAGGGACTCGATGGTCGCCATGCGGCGCACGAAGCCACCCATCATAGCAACATACTCCTCTTCCTCGCCGCTGCTCTCCTCCTCCCCGGATAGCGAAGACCGCGATTCGGAGGATACCTCATACAACGCCGGTCCGCCTGGAATGGGCCGCTGGTATCCCTGTGAGAACCCGTGCCCGTCCACTGCCTCACATGGCGACGACGCCTCGGCATACCTCCCCGGTCTCTGAGGATTGTACATGTCCAAATAAGGATAAGTTGGTCCAGAGGCGCCATAACCATAAGAATACAGGGGAGCGTCGTTGTCGTTGTCCTTTTCTTTGATGGATTCGCCGTCGTCGTAGGTGGATGAGAATGACTCCGGACCAACGCTGCCCTGTGAAGCATGTCGAACATGCGCACTCTCCCATTCCAAGGCTGCTTTCCTAATATCGGGGCGGGCACTAGTGCCACGATGTCCAGGCTTCCAGGATGCACAAGATTGGATCTCCGATGGATCACAGGCCGGACCGTTTGCCCTCTTAGAATGTGGAGAGACATCAGACAACGTGGTGTCCGACATCACTTCAGTGACTGAAATACGACTCGTTCGTCGGAGCATGTGAGATGCCAACGAGGGTGGTATGACAACACTGACAGGTTGCGTCTGGGACGGAGTTTCATACCCGAGTTGCGTTGGTGATGGTCCGTAGTTGATCGCATAACTTGAAGTTCTGCGAGATGTAGGCGGCGAGATCCTCGGAGGTGAAGTGTCCTTGGAAGCGGAATGAGAACGCGAATGACCCGTACAGGAAGTCGAGGGTGCAAGAGTACTAAATGAGGACTTGGGCAGCGTCATGTTAGACTGACTGAGGGTGCGGCTAGAATCTTCCGATCGCGTGAACCTGAACGTTGATTTTGAAAGATGAGGTGGGGATGAAGGCGAAATAGGTGAGATATCATCAGGATCAGATGGGCGGTATGGAGAGTATTTAGGACTATTCCCGTGTCGTGTCCCGTGATATGAACGCAGGGTGCAGATAAATGAGAGCTGGGATGCAATAACGATCAGAGAATTGTTCAGATCCCGTCAGGGACAAACTCACGGCCATCGTCGACGTCACTACAAGTCGCAGTATTGCAGCAGTTATCCACGCAGAAAACGGTGCTGTATGACACGAAGAGGCCATCGTATTCGCAGCTGATGCATACCAGGAAATATCGAGGTCCCAACTGCAGAGCTGACTGGGATGCCACATCAAGACAAGAACGAGATTCGTCACGGCACCCGCAGCCAGCAGTAGCAGATAACATGCCCGAAGGAGTGATCTCGTGTACCGCCAAGCGTGAGGATAACTTTGTTGGGGAAACAGTGGCATCGAAATGGAAATGATCACAAGACCAACAGCAAGTGCAGATACGATGCCGAGGACGAGGGCACAAACACGTTCGGTATCACCCAAACCATCAGCGGATCCGAGGAAGTAGCGAACAGTAGTGTACGTTCCCCAGATACCTAAGGACGTAAGTGTAAGAAATGGCACCCAAAAAAAAGTGAAAGTGAACAGTATACCGAAGAGAAGTTCGAAGGCGATGTTGATAGCATGCAAACGACGAAGTTTCATTTTCGTTTGATGATCTTCTACGCTTTTGTGTTCAGCAGCAGTGATTTGATCACCTAAAAGGTTGAGACCAAAATCCCACCCCGACGTCGGTCCATCGGGGTGAGTTGGTTGCCGTTGAATGAGATCCTGGTAAGCCGCAGATACAAACAATTGGCTCGTCGGACTCCCATCTCGCTCGGGCGCGGGATGAAGGAAAGATGCAGCAGAACGCAAGGGAAGATCTGAGTCTTTCTCGCTGGTGAAAATAGCGTGGTGCAGGCTAAGAGCGGCCATGGCTTTAAAGTGAGGGTGGTGGCAAGGTGAGCCTGAATTATGATACGTGAAAGATCGTGAGTCTATAAAGGCATGGAGTTGGTGGATAGACACCAAGGGAAAAAGACGAACACTGTTCACTGTGGCATAAATACCTCGATGTTCAAGTTTGTGCTACCTTTACGGTTGTGTTCGCGTTGTCTTGCGCTAAAGGGTTATCACGTACGTTTGGGTTTAACCATCCCGCGTCAGTGTTCAGTGGCACAATCAATGTAGAACTTTGGACTGACCTGAGGTTGTCTGTAAGTGGTGAAGACGCTAGCGCAATGTTCGACATGGCTTTGTTTTGCTTTTGATACCGAAACCTTGAAGGTTCTGTCAATTCTACCGACAGACCAATCACAGTGCGGGAATGATGATTCACATCACGTAACTGAAAATGAGTCGGCTAGATATAAAAAGTGTATCAGATTGGAAGACAGCAGATCTTATGAAATTAGTCTATCCCTCTTTTTCCATCTCTTTCGTCACTCATGAAACGGCAGTCTTTACAGCGTCAAACTCGTCTATTCCAAGGTTGAGCAAGTTGTTTGCGGGTGAGATGTCGTCAAAGATGGTACGTAGGCTGTGCTTCTGCGCATCAGAGAATCTACCGCCGCACAATACTGAGTACGTGTAAAGTAGTCTGTATACGATAGCTGCATTAGCGAGTACACACCCACCGAAGATTAGCGACTAACCTTATAACGTTTTCTTGGAACTCGACATCTCTTTCGTTCTCACCGTCCGCACCAAAAGGAACGGGTTCCACTAGCGCAGATATGAGTGTGTCCAACAGCGAGGAACCGTCTGATGCAGTGTCCCTTTGTAGTGCCTCCATAGCTGTAGGAGAAGTTGATACAGATGCCGGGTCTGAGAGCATGGATGCGTGGGAGTTAGGATGAACTGGCGCATTTGTAGACGAAGGTGTTTGCACGCTCGCAGGTGTACTCGAGGTCTCCCCGGATGTCGGGGTAAGTAACGTATTAATGAGGAAAGCTGTTTTACGCCGTAATGTAATGTTTGAATCTGTCACAGGATATGATGACACGCTCTAGCGAGGCAGCCTAAAACCAACTCACCCTCGAGAGAGTTACGTAGGGCATTCCAACCTTGCAACTCAGTGAACCTTTTCACTGCAGCGGCGTTGTGCTTCAATAGGCCCGACAGCGCGTACATGGCTTTCGATCGAGTGCCTGCAGAGTTGGACGAGGGTGATAAACATACAAGAATAACAGGAATGGGATCCAAGGACGAATACTGGAACAGAAAATGGCTGTCAGTTTCGGTAGTCCATCGATCCAAAGAACAGGATTAGTTTGACTTACGGAGAACTGGGCCGATGGATTGTTCTGCA
This sequence comes from Boletus subparvulus, assembly GCA_038092515.1. Classification (NCBI taxonomy): domain Eukaryota; kingdom Fungi; phylum Basidiomycota; class Agaricomycetes; order Boletales; family Boletaceae; genus Boletus; species Boletus subparvulus. The sequence continues at coordinate 16,914 of JBBPQL010000182.1, read as the reverse complement.
ATGCCGTTCCTAGCACCCATAAAGTTTGTAGCCTCACACCGTCTGTGGTGGAGGGAAGTCCAACAAGACCATGTAAAGGTTCCCACATCCTTAACTTTTGGAGGTCTATGAGGCAGTAAATACCACGTGCAATCGAACGTAAACCCACGCACCGTTTGCATTATCAATGTTCTCCACGAGCTGTCGGGCAGCTGATCAGTTTCGGAAGGGTCTCTTCAATGTCGCAGGCGTTACATACCATCTCCAAGTCGTCCATGGCGGCTATTCGTTGATCTTCATCTTTGGAAACATCGAGAGCAACATCGAGGGCCTCTTTCATCAGTTGTGCATCTGGTTTCCCGAGAATGTAATCGATGATTGCAGGGTCGAGATCTCTTCTCTCGGAGACAGGTGCGCGTTCCCCTTGGGAAGAATGTTCAATACCCCATCGCAGAAGAGACTCCATGTCTTGGTCAGTTACAAGTTACGGACCGACTTAAGAATGATCGATTGATCTCGAGAAGGATCTACTCCTATCTAGCTAGTTCGGCTACTCGGCATCTTTGCGGAGTTTGGCGGGGTTTGAATAAAACATGGTGCATCTTTTCTTCCGTTGATTTGTGGTTGTAACGTGTCAAGCTTGGGGTGAGTTTTTGTTTCTGCCTTGTTTGTAGTGATGATATTCCATCTACCATACGTTTTACCACATTCCGAATACACCGTGTGGACAAAACCTTGATTTCAGCCTTGTCTGACCTTTCTGCAGTCATTACTAGGACTGGATATGCTAACTGTTGTTTCTAGACGAGACCCGCTATTAATGAGCCTGCAAGAGGTGTGTAATTTATCAATCGTTATCTTCTTTCCGATGAGCTTTATTCGATGGGCGGACCGATCATACTCTTATCGTCACGTCCCCTTGTGTACAGTATGGGGATGGTGAGAGTCCTTGTGGAAATGCATCGAAATCTGATTCTTTTACACCCCGTTATCATGCTGCCACTCATCGCCTTCTTGCAGGATCAGCGATATGCCTTGGTTCTATCATGTCATTACCGTGTGCAGTGCAACGCGTTTTGCATAATAAGGGTTTCGTTGGCGCGTTTTCTGCCTCGCGTGTGTACCACAAGCCATTCATTGGCTGTAGAGAGGAGCGCTGGGGTCACGATGCAGATACAGCCTCTGGATTCGAGCAGGTATATAGCTTGGTACCTTGGCATGGCAGTACTGTTCTCCTATCATCTTTCGACTGTAAGAAATGCATCGAAGAGTCACCCACACAGCCGCGGCCGTTACTATTTCACGAACATATTCAGTGGAGCGGTTGGTGAGACCGCAAGACCCCGCCCGAGTCGTCCCGGATGACGCTGCAGCAAAATTCTACTATAACACTGAAGATGCTTATATTCCTCGACAGGACAGCTCCGACATCAGCGGCTACGACCTGACTACTCACGACGACAACGAGCAACACCACTGGCGACGTCTGGATTCACGAGGCGATAGCATCCTGAGCGGTTTGGACGGTCCAGGTGAAGAAGAACACGAAAGGATGAGGAGGAGTCCGGAAAGCATGCGTCAAGGCAGTTCTCTGAACAGGGTAGCAGAGGAAGACGCAGACCCTCCCACAGACCCCAACGACCCACAGCCTGGGCCAGAAGACATTGAAGAGGCTATCGAATGGGAGTTGGAAGAAAACGGGCTGTATGGGGGTGAGCCTTGACCACATATATGTCTTACATTTTCAATGACGGCGTCAATTGTCGTTCAACAGGATCGTACAAGCGACTCTTGGCATTGTATACGTTCGTGCCATTGACAGCGTTGATCACCTTTGCAGTCCTCGCTATATTGCCAGCTCTCGTATGGCCCCATCCGAGTTCTCCTTCTCACTATCCGCCACTCTTCCCCTCGCCCCTCCCAGAGATTATCCTGTCCTCGGCTATGTTTGCCCTAGCCCACCAGCTGCGCGTTCCTCTTTACGCCGTGTTGTCACTTCTACTTCGCCCCGACATCGCCTCGCTTCTAACTACCTTCTTGCACGTGTTACTCGTTACCCTCTTACGTCTCGCATCACTTGCGCTGCTGCATGTCCGTCACAATATGGATAGTCTCAAACCAACGTGGCAGGACCCGTCCTTTCACACCGTATGGTGGCTTTCCTTCAATATCGCGGAGGTCTTGGTGTCCCTCGTACAAGGTTATCAGCAGGTCGCGCTTTACCGCGATGTTATGGTACCTCCTGGTAGGGAACGCGAGTTTTTGGAGCGGCTAAAGGATGGGGCCGCTCCCTTGCAGAGTGATGGAGATCCTGATGAATGGCGGAACTCGGATTCTACCGAGCAACTACCAGAGAATTCCCGAGACAATCTTCGACAACTTGAAGACCAAACCGGAGAAGGCTCGCACAGAAATGCGAATTCGCTCGACTCGCACATTCAACACAATTTCGACAAGTTACTCGCCATAAAAGCAAGAGAAGAGCTCGAGGAGGTATACGGCGTTGCCCCTATCGTACGTCTCGCTCCGCCCATACATTACGCATGTATCGTATCTGACATGCACCCCCAGAAAATTCCTGTCTTCGTGTCGTGCTTGCAGCGTTTCGATTCAATCATTCTCTCCGTCGGTCTCACGCTTTTAGTGTCGGCTGCTTATCTCCGCTCGCCTCTTTCCGTCCCAGTTGCAGACCGTAGAATCATTCCATACCCCATCATCTCTCATAAGCCATTCATGGTCACGTTTCCAACCGTCTTGTTTATCCACACGTCTCTTTCATCTCTTTATACGCCCATGATTCTTCCCCGTATCGGCATCCACACTGCTGCGTACGTTAGTGTTCTCGTCAGCTTGATGTGTTTCTTTGCAGGTCTGGCGGTCTGGGGGGTTTTGTCATAGCCCATAGAGGTTTTCGCTAACGCGGAACGAAGGGAATGCGCATTGCTTGCTCTCGAAAATTGGGTTGGTTATCTATTGATGATGCGTCTTACGGACTTTCGGGGAGATGTAAAAAACCAGTACTACTGATGCTGATGAACACTGATTTGTCTCCTCCACACACAATCATACACTGGAACCTGGGAATTATGAAGGTTAAACTACCTGAGCGTTCAAGTCAAGCAGTTCCCTTCTGGTGTGCTACAGTCCAAAAAGAGAATTCTGAAAGTCCTCCAGCTATGCGTAATCTTCGACGTCTCCGTTGAACAATCCTCCAGCCCAACGTGCGAGGGCACACCCCGTTGCACCGAACAAGAACGACCAGTCAAACAAACCTCCAAAAAGCGAATACTGGGGGAGAGAGGAGAACAAGTTAATGTCACCGTCGTTCCCCCCGTCTATACTCGAAGACGAGGAATGAGTAGGAGGGAACATGGTCCGCAGCTGGACTAGTGTGGTGAGAAGATAAATTCCCTGAAATGAAGGGTTATTACAATCGATGCCTTTCTCCGTATGGGACGTGAGAAGCAAACCATGAGTTGTGCTAATAGAAGCAACATCAAAGAGGTGGACATGTTGCGAGATGTAATTCGGAAAGTCTGATTACATGATGACCATTCAATGCGCTTTTCTTGATTGTTCTCGGAACGGTCCAACTTACCCTTGTGACACCTCTGAGGACTACTCTGACACTACTGAGGATGATGGCTCCCACGAGGACTAGACTGATCTGCCTCGATAGCGATGGCACGTCTATGCTTGGCTTCCCAGACGCAGCCGGCAATAGTGAAACCAAGTAAGCGAAAATGTGTGCGATAATATCCCCATAAGAAGACGCTTTCTCGTCCGTGGATGGCGGTGGAGATAGCAAATTCGTTATGGACTGGCAGGGGCGGGTGTGTCAGTGAAAACGGCGGTACGAGTAACGTCACATGAACACTTGCACTGAACACCCTACACACGCAATAGACCGCCCATACCCTGCTGAGAATTTTGCCGCGGATGGAGAACGCGAATTCATTGTTTTCGCGATTGCGCTTCAACGCCGCCACCCTGGTCGTCATTTCTGTTTCGAGGGCTTGCAAGCCGATGGTTTCTTGTTGCAAGGAACCGTGATCTGGAGAGAAGGACTTGAATACATTACCCGCCCGGTAACCCGAAAGGTATGAAACCTTACGTGCATCGCGCTTGAAAGTTACCCGCGATATCCAGGAGCCATCGGTCTGAGGCTGTCACGGATACTCAGCCACATCTTAACAGTAAGAGAGAAGCGCACACCTTTGAGGCCCCATATGCATCGAGATCGCGAGTACGTTCACGTAAGTCAGACTGAACCCGCTCGAGAGCGTTCTCCGCCGAAGCGATGGAAGCAGCGGAGGGGAGAGCCCTTTAGCCATATCGATGTGAGGTTTCTCCGGTCGCATTAATCGACGACTTACGCGTTGCGTGTAAATGTACTCCACGCCCCGTTCACGGCACCCAGACCTGACAGAAGCCCGAGGATGATAGTTCCGAGGACCACCAGCCGAGCAGCGGTCGATGTGAGCGGATTGTACGACGTAAGTTCCGCGGGAAGTGGGATGAATGACAGGACAAAGATAAAGAGCACGACGGGGAGCAAAAAGGCGATAGCTCTGATGTTGAGAAGGCTAGGAGTCTCTGCAGAGTCCGATAATTTGTCATGGGTCACGATGCGCGCATGGTGACGAACCTGAGCGATAAGCGAGGACCATGCAGAACGAAGCCGGGATGAGAACAATAATGGTAGATAATAAAAGGAAGAGAGATGCCCTCCACGTGTATAATCGGACGCTGGGTGCAACAGCATCGGTCAGGACACTGACAAGCTCGTGTAAGCACCCACTATGGGTCGAGAAGGCTGAACCCTTGGCACAGTAGCATCGCAAACAACATACAGCACTCCGTGAAGCACATCGAAAGCGATGATTGCGCAAGGCCGGAGTGCCATGACTTTGTTGAGCTCAACTTTGGCGTTGTCGCCGACTGGGGAAGGGCATCTTGCGTGGCAGGGGCGAGGAACCCAAGGTCACTGTAAAGTCCTCTCTGCAGGAATACGCGACAGCATAGAAAAATGCAGACACTGGTTCAACATTGGTAAGTGCTCGATACGCGAAAGGCGGGTACGAACCTCGCGCCAAGCGACAGCAGCTCTTCCAGTAACATGATCATCGTGGTGGAAGGGACATCTAACCCTAACCTTGTTGTAGGGTTTCGGCACTGCCCAGAGGGGTACAGCCGTTAATATTCGCCTGCCGCAACACACACCGACCAGACGACGACGACGACGACGGCGACGCGAGCAACGACATGAACGAACCGAGTCACAAGGCAGAGCCAACGACAAGACTCGACAACGAGCAAGCGACCGGGACCAGCATCTTACATTCCCAACAACCTCGGCCCTTGGTAGGAAGCCCAATTCCATTCGCTGTTTTCCCCGCGACTACTAACACTGCGCCCAGCAAGAGATCATCTCCGCAGCCCAGAGAGGCGATCTTGCGACCATTCAGCAACTCATCGAGTCGGACAATGCGACCGTGAATGACAGAGATGACCAAAATGTGTTCGTTGCGCTTGCCGAACGTCCCGTCCCGCGCTCACGCTGACTGTTGTTCAGCACGCCACTTCACTGGGCTGCGATCAATGCCCAGCTCGCCACTTGTCGATATTTACTAGAACAAGGCGCCGAGGTTGACGCTGTTGGTGGTGATCTTCAAGCAACCCCGCTCCAATGGGCCGCACGAAACGGATACCTTTACATCGTACACTTGCTCATATCGAATAATGCCGACCCGACCATTACAGACTCCCAAGGGTACAACGCTCTGCATCTGGTCACGCACTCCTCATCTGTAATGCCGTTGCTTTATCTGCTCCATCAACCCGTCAGCGTGGACTCCCGCGACCTGCAGGGGCATACATCACTCATGTGGGCGGCATACCAGGGAGACGCACTCTCCGTTGACTTGTTGTTGAAACATGGCGCAAATCCTAATCTGAAGGATGATACCGGGCTTTCACCCCTCCACTGGGCTGCGGTAAGAGGAAACAGGGTCATCCTTCGTCGCCTCATCGAGATGGGCGCGGATATCCATGCGAAAGATGCAGAAGGACGAACTCCAAGGGATATGGCTGTTGAACTCAAAAGCTTGGGTGCGTGGAAGCGCGCTATGGAGGAAGGTGGCATGTCCGAATTCGGCGTCAAAAAAACAAAACCACTGAGCGAAGTAGGTGTCCCTTGTACGGCGCTGTATATCTTTGTTGATGTGCTCGGCAGAGAAACACCAAAATTGCGGTCTTCGCGTTACCTTCAATATTCCTGTACATCATCTTTACCACCATGAGTATTCTTCCATGGTATGTCGGTTTAGTATTCGCAATGGCCGAGTTTTTTGCCATGCATCACGTGAGTGACACTCCTTTGGATGGACTCCAGCTCATTTACAATGGACCAAAGATTGTTACACGTGTTCTTTTAAACAAGGATAGCTATACGGGAACTGTCAATCAAAGTCCATACTTTGCGGGCATTATTGCTGCGTCAATGCTATGGGTTGGGTACGGCTGGGTTACCAGACTTGTCAGAGGTAATATATCGTTACCATCCAAGTCTTGTCTCACTGTCTTTGGCAGAAATGCCTGAGCATTCATACCTCCATTTAGCTTTCGCACTGGCCTTTGGTCTGTCCGCATACAACTTCTTCCGAGCAATCACTCTTGATCCGGGTGCATGTCCTCGGCCAGCGAACGACGGAGAGCTGAAAGCAGTATGTACTGTCCCAACAATCTCATTATCGCGTTGATACGAAAATGGTCTAGATAATAGAAGACTTGGCCTCAGATGGACGACTTAATGGTCAAACATTCTGCATTCAGTGCATGGTGAGTATCATTTGTACGATGTCGCATATGCTACAAGCCATGTCCAGGCAAGAAAACCCCTTCGGTCGAAACATTGTCGTGTGTGCGACAGGTGTGTCTCAAGAAGCGACCAGTAAGATATCTATCACCCCCTCTCGATCTTTTCTAACCTCTCCGACATTAGTCACTGCCCATGGGTGTGGAATTGCGGTTCGTTCTCTTGTCGACCAGAGCACCCAATTACTGACTATTCTCCGACAGTCGGTGCAAATAACCATCGTCAATTCCTGCTATTCGTGACAACTCTCGTCATTGGCATCGCCTTATTCGACTACCTCAGCTATGAATGTGAGCCACAAACACAACTCGCTATGTCTTCCTGCTGACCGTCAGCCGCAGTCTTTACCACCGTTTCTTCTCGCGAGCCAACCCCCAGTGACTGCTCAGCCTTCCTATGCGTCATAGTATCCAAGGATGCATTCCTTTTCGTCATTGCGCTATGGTCTACTCTCCAACTCACCTGGACATCCGTGCTCCTTGTAACGCAGTACTGGCAGGTCGCCCGTCAACTCACCACGTTCGAAGTCTCCAACCTCGGACGGTTCGGTTTCATGGGTGGTCGCGGAGGGCTCGCAGCAGGGGGCGGTGGAGCAGGTCTTCAAATGGGACATCGCCACCAACACCAACATCAGCACACGTCGGGCTCTGAGCGGAGCGACGAGGAAAGCGAAGCAGAAGGCGGGGCCCACAAGCATAATCACCGACATGGCGGTATCTTCTCCATGGCGACCGCGCCGGGGACGTGCGGCGGGTTCATGCTCAACCTACTCGGGCTCGACAGGTTTACGCGCGGGAGAGCCGCGCATGGGCTTGCGCTCGCATCGTCGAGTGCGCGCACGAGGAATCCGTTCGATTTCGGTGTCGTGAGGAATTGCAAAGATTTCTGGACGATGGGAAAAGAGGTTGGCGTCGAATATGGGCAATTGTACGATGTTCCGCTTGAAGGATTCGAAGAGGCCAAAAAGAGGAAAGAGACGGAAAGAGGAGAAGTGGAACATGAGCACGATTCAAGGGGCAAAGGCCTCTTGGGAACGCTTGGGTTGAGGATGGGAGGTTCGAGTCGGAGAGGGTACGAACCGCTCAATCAAGTATAGTGTGCTTCGCGCCGACTCCTTGACGATTTCCCTCCATCCTGAGACGATTTATTCTCTTTTCCCTACTTTTGTGTTTTTTGTTTCATCCATAATCACGATAACCCGCACTCTCTGACTGTCCGGTAACGATAGTTCACTTTTGCTGCCTCGAATATGATACCAGTTGGTCCAGGACTTGGTGACCGAAATTGCTTCCGCTGTCCTACACAATAATCATAAATCCATGATTTTTCGGTCCGCGACCTCGCGCTTTACAAGGACGCCGTATGCGCACACACCAAAATATATTTTGGTTTTGTTACATAACGTCACCGTATAGTTTACACAGGAAGTTCATACATCTTCGCGAAGTCAATCCCAGCGCTTCTGTGACAACGAATCAACGAACCTCACATATCTGATCGACGATCCTCGATAGAACTATTCTTTCTCGGACCGGTCTACACGAACACACCGAACGACCGAGTCTTTGCTATAGGAACGCGCCTTGTTCAGGTCAATGACCGAGACCACACGCGATTCTACCTGGGCGCGACACGTGACGGTTGAAGAACCTGGTCGTCTTAATTGTGTATTCGATGCCATGTCAGACGATGGGCCGTCATGTTCGGATCGGACTGGCTTCTGAGAACGAACCGGAAAGTCAAGGACGCCAGCAAACAGTTCATAGCTTCAGGTTTCTCAGCAACGATAACGATCGTCGAAAAAAAACCGGTGATAACCTACAGTTTCGATATGGCATAAAACCTGACCAAGTGTCAGTGAAGACAACATCAGCACTTTCAGGAAGACTTACACGATGACGTGATAAAAGGTTTCCTAACAAACGAGTCCGAGAATCAGCAGTAGGAACGCAGCTACAGTCGTCACACGACTGGTTTCTAAGGCCGTGAAAACCACCACTTACATACATAATCACATAGTGCCTCAATTGATGAGACTCCGGTCATCTGTGAATCATCTAGTAAAATAGATGGACAGTGCCTGCGCCGGCATCGTCGAGTGTGTTGGTGTGCAGGCAAAGGCGATCTGCGGGTTGGAGGTCTTTTGGCTTTGTCGGCGGGTGTATCAGACGAGGAAGGGCGTTGGTTGACGATGTTAGACACGGACAGTTTGAACCGAGGAACCTCTCAAAACCCGTCGATCCACCACGCATCGTGAACAAGAAGTGTAGTACGGACAAGCGAGATGTACTTGTTTCCGAGGATGTTACGGATGGCTGTGAGAGAGTGTCGAGTGTCGAGTGTCGAATTATCGCTTGGTTTAGTTTCCAATGTACTGTGATCGTGCATGATCGTCGAGTTGGATGAAAGATCGGACATCTTCGCCGTGAAAATCCAACGCACAGGCGATCTGTCGTTCGTTATCTTCGTTGGTTATGCATTCCGCGATACCTTCCTGGCTCGAAAGAGGCGTTAGCGACCGTGGGCACAAGCAACGGAAAGGACCTTACTGGGATGGATACGAGTTTTATGTTGACATTTCCCTCCCCTTTCTCTGGCTCACTTATATATTTCGTCGTCTAGCTTTCTGCCAGCATTTCCATCGCGCTCGCTTGCATCCTGCCCACCATCATGATGCGTTGGGGTACATTAGTAGCGAGCACAAATTCCTCAGCTACACAAACCCATTCTTTGGCGGCAGATGGATCGGTGGAAGACACCGTTTGTGCCGTATGTGCAAGCTCGGAGTAGAGACTGAATAGCTCGGCCTGGTCCTTTATCTGACAAAGCTGCGCGAACCGGGTACGAAGATACCGTGCGAGGTAGATCAATGAATTGGATCGAGCGGGATGGTCACATGGAAAAAACTTCACCGCTTCTCGGGAGAGGATGATGGCTTCCTCGAGATCACCAATTTCCCCTAGCCGATTACCGGGTGTCGTGACGAATTGCGAAATCGTTCAGTGTCTGGGGTCGGAATGGGTGGCCGCACGGGCGAAGTTCCAGTGCTTCGCGGGAGAGGACGAAGGCCTGGTCGAGGTCACTCAAGATCCCTGGTTGGTTGTACCGGATAGCAAGGCCCGGGTAATCAACAAGGTTGTTCGACGAGCAAGATCGACCGGGGTTCCCGCGTGGGGAAAGTTCCAGCGCTTCCGTTCACGACCCCCAGTTGGTCGTACTAAGTTTATTCAATGAGCACGCTCGAGTATGGTGTCCATGCGGACAAAGTTCCAGCGCCTTCCGAGAGCAAATGATGGTCTTCTCTGATCCATTCATCACCCCAGCTGCCCGTACCGAGCGAAAAGCCAGCCTTAAGGTTATCGACGGACTGGGATACAAGATACTGATGTCTTGCCTTACCAGTGGTAAGCTCCATCTACAATACTACTGTTGCCAACAAGCTTCGAAGTGTGCAAGCAAGACCCGAACGAACAAGAAAACTCACCTTGCTCACTGACTCAGGGTATCCGGCTGGTCAACTGTTTTCATGGAATTTAGCTGTAGCTCAGAATAAACTGGGCGATTTGAAGGAAGGAATACTTGCCCGAATGCTTGCCATCATCGGCTACCCCACTCACGTTACTGCTTCCACCGATTTGAGAGCTGCGATTGGAGGACAGCTCGCAAAAAAGGAGATTACGGGTTGTTCCCTCAGGCTACTAGTCCATTTACGGGGTGAGAAAGACTATTAAATGTGGGCCACATGTCGGAAGTGGGCTGTGTGCGGCTTGGCATTTCCGGGTTTGGTTCAACGCTGCGCTTGGATCGTTCCATTTCGAGCCTAATAAAAAGCAATTCGGCATGTTCTACTTTCCCTCGCGGTTTACCTCCTTCCCCTTCCCCAACGCCGCTCCCGACGACGACGACAAACGCCGTCATCATGTCGCGCGCTTTCTGCATACCCGCCATCTTCTTCCTCTTCTCTGCCTTTGTCCTCCTCTTCATCGTCTCCATCTCGCTCCCCTACCTGACCGCGATGGACATCACTCGCGTGCACACGAACGGCACAGTCGCGGTGACTGGAGATCAATCACTGTCAGAACTTAGAGTAAGTCAACCCTATCAATCTTCCCTTGACTCAGTCGTTGACGCGCTGCCCTAGTTGGGTATTTGGTATGTCGTCTCCCAAATGCACCCGGATTTCTCCCCTTATCCGTGCACAGGAGTTACTGCTATACCGCCCTCAACGGAAACATGGTCTGCAGTGATTCCGGTCCGCTGTCCTTTACCAGTCCATCGCCGATTTGTCGCTCATATCCGACCCACAGGCCACGGTTATTCGCTGTCCATCCAAAACAGCGTGAACAATACGGTCGTCATCGCGTCCTCGTGGACCCTTGGTCTCGCCGTCCATCCCGTTGGTGTGTTGTTTTGCGCTGCTCCAACCCGTCTTCCTCCGGTTCTGACCACGTGTTGCCTTTGTCTTTGGTGTTACCCGATATAGCATGTGGTGTTTCATTTGTCGGGTTGCTCCTCTCGTTCTCGCAACACATCACCGTCACGCTCATCGCCTCTCTCGTCTCCTTCCTCGCTGCCGCCCTGACCCTCATCGCGTTTGCCATCGACATTGCCCTCTATGCCTATTTCAAGAATCAAATGGGTAACCTCGGTTTCGGCGGCAGCAACACCATCACCGGTCCAGGTACGTTCGTCCCGTACACGATCCGCGATCATGTGCTGACGCTCTTCGTCAAAGGTTTCTGGCTCACCTTTACTGCGATGATCCTCCTCTTCTTGGCCGGTTTCACCGTGTGCTGTGGTAGGAGACGTGACCGCATGGCCAGCGCAAGGACTTCCACGCCTAGCCCCAAGACCAACTTTTTCGCTAGGTTCCGCCGAAATCGCTAGGAGTTCGAGTTGTTCGATTGACAAAGGAGGATGTAAGGTCTGTCTATCGAAGGAACGCACATACCGACACCATGCTACTTTTTCCTTGTCTGGAGATGCCCTATCGTACCCGACGATGACACTAACGAGTACAATTTATCACGATATCTACTTGGATCTACACATGGTCTTATCTTCGTCATTGTTTCGACGCTGGTTTGAGACCTTGATTACTTGATGAGCTATTAATACACTTTTTTGTCGAGTTTGACACATAGCGTAGCCGAGGGTGCACACCACTGGCACCTTAGACCCGTCAGCGAGGCTGTCATGCGACCACCGAGTCACTGGCAGTTGTCTTCTGTCATTGGAATTGGCCACCTTCATGATGTGTAATGGGAACGAACCAGAGGAAAAACCGACAGTGCGTGCGTGGAGGGGCAACAGTTCCCGATCAACATGTAGAGACGACTCGGAGTTCCCTCTTGTGGAGTCCCCCTCGACAAGACAAGGACGATATCAGTGCCCTTGGATGACTGGATCTCGTAGCGCTCTCCTATGACACACGACTTCTCTGGTCGGGCGTTCGGGGCTGAGGACACGCGCGAGGCACGAAACAATGGATAGCATAGAACCTTTGGTAGCAGTTACACGCACCGGGTACGAGCAATGCAGAGCGAGAAAGCGAGCGAGGATGCACGAGAACTAGGCACCGAGATGGATATAAAGAATCCGTTGATCGAACGGTATATCCACGGATTTCATCGTCTTGTTCAGCGCGAACGCTGCGCGGGTATGATCCAGACGACCAGACTCGTCCACCATATGTTTATAGAACGTCGACGTGATCTTGTTCGTCTCACCATCGTCCACCGCCCACATCGTCCCGATCACAGAACGGAACCCAATAAACTGCATAGCAGACGCAAGATGGATGGCCTCGTCCGGACTGTCTTCGTCCCCGACGGTCGTATGGCATGCAGAGAGATACGCAAATTCGGGATTCTTCAAATCGCACCCGATGATCCGTTGGATTGTAAAGTGTCCGTCGTGTAGAGCGAACGCGGACTCGAACGGCTGTTTCCGATTTGGGAGACCATGACACGCAAGGTGGACCCATTCGTGCTGGCCAAGCTCTTCAACGACCCTAGAAGTGCAAGATTCCTCTCCATCTATACGCGTGAATGTAGCGAGGCCGTCGACGCGCTGACCAATGTTATCCAGTTCCGCACCTACGGAAAGGAGTTCGCTCCCGCCCGCAGCTTCGGCTTGACCGATGGCAATGAAACGTTTCTGCTCTGTCGCAGAATTCGATAGGTCGCCCCGTCTGGCACGAATGAGGGCGGTCAGGGTTGGGGTGTAGGACGAGATGTAGAGATGAGGGAGATTCTGTTGGCCCTTCCTATACGGACCAGCAGCGTGCAAGGGCAGAACAGAGAACTCGGCGGTGGGACACCACCAGATGCGCGATTGAGGAGGATGGGTCGCCTGGAGGACATGGACAATGGGCGAAACGACCTGATCCCAAAGTTTGCGTAAGAAGAACGCGAGCTCTTTCGTCACGTCCCCCTTCGTTGCACGCACACTCAAGGTATGGAGGTCCGTTGACAGGTCTCGAACATTTTCCTGTGTGATCTGCAACGGAATATGAATGGGGTCACGATTGTGGAACACGATGAGCGCGTCGCAGCTATATTTGCTCGCATTGACGACGATGATGGGTCCCCCACTGGCCGCCCGTTGGAGATCGGGGAATAGCGAGGGAAGAAGGAAACGGGTGAGACCAGGTAATTTGCGAATATTGGTCACGACTCTTTGCATTTCATAGTTGAGATGGCAAAGCTGTTCATGTTGATCTGCACCAGGAGAATTGAGGGCATTGCGAATGAGCAAGGACAGCCGCATGAACTCGTCTGCCAGCGACCTTCCTGCCGAGCCAGATGCTATGACATTGTCAAGCGGGGAATGGAGGCGAGTGAGCTGGCTCCAAAAGACACCCCGTCCCTGTTCGAGAAGCTCGACTGCATGTGCAGGAGCACGTTTACGAAGACACGCTGAGAATGCGTCTACTGCGATCGACGACGTGAGGTTTTTGAGGATGACAAGATGTTGGGGCAACGATGGCAGAGTGGCCAGATGTTGAACAAGTAATCGAAGGGATGTTTCATATGCGAGAAGCATCGTGGGATGCTGGAAATCTTCTGCTACATGGATCCATGCTCTGGCGGCAGAAAGATCCGTGGAAGACACAATTTGGGGCACGTGTACGAGTTGAGTGTAGAGACTGAACAGCTCCTCTTTATCCTGTAGCTGCTCCGTCTGTGTGAACCGATTACAGAGGTAGCGTGCAAGGTTTTCCAAAAATCCTGACCGATTAGGGTGCCCTTGCGGGCAAAGGTCAAGTGCTTCCCGGACGAGGACAATGGCCTCGTCGAGGTCCAGCATTCCCCCAAGCTGATTGCATCGAGTGAAGAGATCAGCTGCAAGGTTGTTCAAAGCCGTTGACCGATCAGGGTGTCCTTGCGGGAAAAGGTCAAGTGCTTCTCGGTCGAGGACAATGGCCTCATCAAGGTCCGCCGTCGTCCCGAGCTGCTTGTACCGAGAGGTGAGATCACTTGCGAGGTCGTTTAGAGACTTTGACCGATCAGGGTGTCCCTGCGGGCGAAGGTCGAGCGCTTCTCGGTGGAGGACAATGGCCTCATCGAGGTCCTCTGTCGCTCCGAGGTGGTTATACCGAGTGGAGACACGATTTGCAAGGTTGTTCAAAGATATTGATCGATCAGGGTGTCCTTGCGGGCGAAGATGGAGTGCTTCTCGGTCGAGGATAATGGCTTCATCGAGGTCCTCGATCGCCCCAAGCTGTTTGTACCGAGCGGAGAGATCAACTGCAAGATTGTTCAAAGACGTTGACCGATCATGATGTCCTAGTGGACGGAGGTGGAGTGCTTCTCGGTCGAGGACGATGGCCTCATCAAGGTCATCCGTCGCCCCGAGGTGGTTGTACCGAATGGAGAGATCAGCTGCAAGGTTGTTCAAAGACGTTGACCGATCAGGGTGTCCTTGCGGGCGAAGGTCAAGTGCTTCTCGCTCAAGGACAATGGCCTCATCAAGGTCCTCCATCGCCCCGAGGTGGTTGTACCGAATGGAGAGATCAGCCGCAAGGCCGTTCAAAGACGTTGACCGATGAGGGTGTCCTTGCGGACGAAGGTCGAGTGCTTCTCGGTGGAGGCCAATGGCCTCATCGAGGTCCTCCATCGCCCCGAGTTGCCTGTACCGAGTGAAGAGATAAACTGCAAAGTTGTTCAAAGACATTGACCGAGCAGGGTGCCCTTGCGGGCGAAGGTTGAGTGCTTCTCGGCCAAGGGTAATGGCCTCACTGAGGTCTTGCAATACCCCGAGTTGGTTGTACCGAGTGGAGAGACGGTTTGTAAGGTTGTTCAAATGCATTGGCCGATGAGGGTGTCCTTGCGGGTGAAGGTCGAGTGCTTCTCGTTGGAGGACAATGGCAATACCGAGGTCCTCCGTTGCCCCGAGCTGGTTGTACCGAGTTGTGAGACAATCCGCAAGGGTGTTTAAAGACATCAAACGATCGGGGTGCCCAGCTGGGTAAAGGTCGAGTGCTTCTTGAGAAAGGACAATTGCCTCCTCAAGGTCCCTTGTCGCTCCAAGCTGGTCGTAACGATCACTGAGATCAACCGCAAGGCAAGCCAAAGAGACAGGTCGCTTGGGGTGACCGGGTGGCGAAAGTTCCAGTGCATCACGATCAAGGACGATCGCCTCGTCAATGTAACTGGTCCCCCCTCCTTGCTCAAACTTGGCGACGAGAGATTGTGCCCGCAGATGCAACTGTTCAACTGGTAGGTACGTCATTCACTGCGTTGCATGGAGACAGAAAAACACAAGTACCTTCTGAATCCATGCTGGCCCACCGGACTTGATTCAACGCAGTGGTTTGGAAAAACACTGGTATGTTGTGCACGCGGGCGCCGGGCCAGGAACGAAAAGCAACGGCAGTGGCTTGCGGACTATTTGTTTGTCGAAAACCCAATTCCAACTAGGGGTTCATGAGGGCCCGGGACCTCGAGCAGGTCTTCGTCCTCTCCCGGTCGCAAAGCATTGGAACCTTGCCCGTAGCAGCTACCTACACTCCCGACCTTTCAACCGTACCCTACTCGGCGAGGTTCTCAGCTTTTATTTGGCACAACAGTGATCATCGTCTTCGGGAACACTTCCCGATTTCTGTGTCGCCAGTTCAATTCGCGTCGCCTCCCGGGCCTCGACTACCTTCCAGCTCACCACCGTGATGGAACCCATACCCCTGTCGAGTACGCTTTACACTCGTGAATTCCGAATCATGTCGCCGTGTCTGCTCATGAAAAGAGCCCAAGGGCGGTTAGGGGTGCCGGAAAAGTGATGGTGTTTGCCCATCGGGAGTGGACACCTTCGTATCGGCCCCCATTTCCGAAAATTATGGTATGGGATGTATCTTTCGAACTTTTCTATGAATAATGAGACCCAAGGCGAGGTTGAGCAAAGGCATGTGGGCAGGATGCAAGCGAGTGCGATAGCAATGCTGAAAGCTGAGGGAAAGCCTGATCGTCACGGTATAAATGCTACTCTGTTTCCTGAACGGGCCAGAGAAAGGTGTCAACACAAAACTCGTATTCACAAAGGTCCTTTCCGTCGCTTGTGTGCATGGCCGCTAACTTTCCAGCCAGGAAGCAGTCGTAGAAGATTGCCTGTGCGCCGACTTTCCACCTATGTCTCCTCCAACTCGACGATCATGCACGACCTCAGGACATTAGACACCAAACCAAGCGACAATTCGATGCTCTTGCTCACAGGCTTCTGCAACCTCCCTCGGAAATAAGTACGTCTTGTTTGCCTCTACTACATTTCTTGTTCCCGATATATGGAGGAAGTTCGACGGGTTCAGAGGTTCCTCAGGTCAAACTGTTCGTGTCCTTCCTTGTCTGATATACCCGCCCACAAAGCCAAAAGTCCCCCAACCCACATTTCGCAGATCGCCTTGGCTTGCTACCGCGACCAACACACCAACACATGCGACGATGGCGGCGCAGGCACTGACGTGTCCGATAGCGCAGACGGCCTCCCATCGATCGAATACAACTCATTGTCTACCTTGGCGCATACTCCCTTTCTCTCCACCCGCGGGGGCCTTGAAAACGGCA
>JBBPQL010000181.1:0-43930 GCA_038092515.1 Boletus subparvulus | reverse complement strand
GACAGCAGACTTAGGAGTCTCTCCATGCTTGGCCCACGTCTCAACACCGATGACGGTATATCTATATCAACGACTGAAGGACTTGAACAGGTTACAAGGGTAGAGTTATGCTCCTCTAAATCCCAGCACCCGACGCGTCTAAAATGGTCACGCAGAAACCTCTTTGGCTCCCGAATGTTGGCGAGGAATTTATACTAAAGGGGACGCCCATCCCCGAGCCAGGACCTGGTGAGGACCTTGTGAAGCTCGAGGCCACCGCCATCAATCTCATCGACTGGAAAATCCAAAAGGAGGGTTTCTTCCTGGTATAAAAGCACCCTGCTATCATTGGCGAGAATGGATATGGTGTTGTTACGAAAGTCGGCGATGGGGTCACTAATCTGGCGATGTGCGACAGAGTGTGGGCATACGTCCTGAGAGATTGCCGAGGTTTGATGGCATGAGTGCTCAATCGTGTAATGCGTCCAGGACCTTTTCGACTCCCTTTGGAGTGAATGGGTCATACGAGCAGTATTGTCTGGCTGATGCAGAGCTCGCCGCGTCCAAGGTCGGCCTTGTCGTGATTGTGAGCATCGACTTGGTCTTGATGTCGTCTCTGTAAGTCCCGGATAATGGCTCTTTTGACGAAGCCGCACTCATCTCTGTCTGCTTTAATCCGTTCGCCATCATGGGCTACCTACGCCCAACGGCCCCAAGGCATGGCGCTCACCCCACCCCTCGAGACAGGGGGTCTTGGCAAGTACTCAAACCAACCCATCGTCACATCATGGAAGGTGCATGCTCCGTCGGTCAATACGGTACTATCGAATTCCCACCGATCAGCGTTTGGTATTGATACAATTCGTGAGATGCAGGGATCCAACTCGCCAAGCTGTCGGGCCTCGACCCGATTATCGCGACGGCTTCGCTTCAAAACAAAGACTTGCTTCTTTCCTTGGGCGCGACGCACGTCATCGATCGAAAGCTCTCCGCGACCGCGATGAAAGAACGAGTCGCTCGCATCGTCGGTGCACCGATTCCGTACATTTTTGATGCAGTCTGTGTCGAAGAGACGCAGCAGGCGGCGTACGATCTCTTAGCTCCCGGTGGGACCCTCGCTCTTGTCGCTCTGGAAATTGGTCAAGGAAGACGAAACCAGTCAGAAGAAGATCCTCGTGGTTTACGGACCCCATTGCCCACAGAACCGCGCAATCGGGGTCAAGTTTGCGGCGGCGCTCACGACGTGGCTCTCAGAGGGAAAAATCAAGGTGCGTGATGTTGTCGACGATGACGGCTTGTTGACGAGAGCGCTTGATTTACAGCCTAATCCCGTCCAAGTGTTGCCGGGAGGTTTGAATGGAATTGTAGACGGCTTAAAGATGTTGGAAAAGAGCGGGGTTAGCGCGAGGAAGTTGGTCGTTCGTCCTCCCGAGACGCGTGCGTGATCTGACAGACAGGCTGCCTTGGTTTCGATAAGCTGGTACGAGCTAGTAGTGGCTCTGGCATGTATGATCTGCCAGTGTATGATTATGTCTCTTGCTTTGGTTTGACACACAACTTCTCTCGTCGACGCAAGCCCAAGGATCTGATGTACTACGACCCACGAAATGAAGTATAGCATATTTGATAGCAGTTACACACAGCGAGTACAAGGCGAGAAAGCGAACAAGGATACAGTAGAACTAGGCACCGAGATGAATATAAAGAATCCGATAATCAAGTGGTACTAATTTTTCTTAACATGGTGATATCAGGGACCAATTTCCCTTGTTCATCCCAAGACTCGTACCTATGTTACCCCAAGAAATGTTTAGTTAAATCGTGCCGGATCTCTCAACCTCCCCTGAATGTCGCTCAGCGCCACTGATCATTCAAGGTTTGAGCTCCAGACGCCCCTGTCGTGAACTCATTGTTGGGATCCGACTCCCACGTCACTTGGCCATTGTAGATCCTGATGTATTTGTACTGGATCTCAGCATTCGCGGGAAGATTCACCGTTGCTAGCGACGGCAGGGCGCCGTTCAAATCAGTCAAGGGTCCTGAACGAAAGGAGGGTACAACGTACTGCTCCAGATCGGGTAGTTGGCAGAGGACAACAGGATAGGGTTGGAAGTGCCCCAGTTTGTCAGGGCGCTGACCGACCCAGTGAGATATATGTTTTCTACCGTGTCGTGTTTCTGTCAGCACTCGCGCGACAGTGCGGACCACGTACCTCCCAGGGCGGTGGGTGCATTGACGTTGAACTCGACCGATACGATCGGGGCGTTGCTCGTCAGGCACGAACTCGAGACGGACAGTCCTTGCGCACCCCAGCTTGCCGAGGTCTGTCCTGCGCGAGCGGCAAATGCCGTCAATGCAGATGCGTAGCTCCATGTGAGGTCGACGGCACTAAGCGGTGTCCCGTCGTTCCTACTGTATTGCTCCGAGAGCGCACCACTGGAAGGGGTATACTTTGCGCCAATGGCTACGAATCCATCAGCAAAATTCTTGATGGCACTCGTGAGGGAAGAAAAGGTCGACGAGGAAGCGGGATAAGTGCCAGTGGTGAGTGAGGTGTCGAATTGCTGGAAGAAGCCGAGGGAGGTTGAGGTGACTGTGAGAGAGCCTTGTTTGTTCCAGACGATAAGGGCGTCGTAGAGCTGCTCTGCGACTGCAAACGTGGTGAGATACCATGGCTGGAGGAGAAAGTGAGACAAGAAGAGCTGCAATGTCGGCTGGAGCACCTACGTTGCCGCCCTGGTAGACATCTTCGGAGTACCGACCGGTGGCGACGGCAGCGTTGGCGGGAATGCCAGAGTTGATGGAATAGATGTAGCGGAACGAATCGACATAGGTCTTTAGGTTTGAGAGGGCCTTGTCGGAACAGGGCTGGAAAGTGGTGACATCGCAACCTGCGTTGACGTCAAAGGTGTGTATGGAGGCAAGGACGGTGTTTGAGTCGATGCCGGAGCGACCGCCGGCAGTGTTGGCGGTCATGAAACCGGGAGAGGGAGTCCAAAAAGACTATGTTTGCAAGGTTAATCGGGGTGATGGGCTGGAAGTGTAGATACATGCCTGGATAAAACAAAGGATATCGTCGGCCTGAGTTGTGTACAGACTGGCGGCGGATGTCAGGCCAATGGCGGTGGCAAGAGTAGCCCCCTGACGCAAAGCACGGTGTTGCACGGCAGATGTAAAGAAGGAGGAAGAGTCGAGCTCTTCCCAAAGGTCGAAAGTGGTCTGGTTCCAGTTATTTGCGACGTAGTCGAGGTCGAGCTGTATGACGGGCCAGAGCGTGTCTGTGAAGTAGGACATGTTGCCATTTGCGATGACCCAGTTAGCATAGGTGATGATGGCGGTCGATCGGAGAGCCGGGCTATCGCGCTGAGGGCGACCCCATGGGCCTGTGAAGGCGGTTTCGTCGATGTTAAACTTTGGCTCGCCGAGGCCACCGGTGGTGAGGGAGCCGCTTGGATTTGTGACTTGCTGAATGTTTTTTTCTGCCTGGACGAACAGGTCGATGAGGGGCCCGAGGGAGTTGTCTTGAGCGAGGATGTACTGGTCGACGAGGGGCGCGGAGGTATCTTGAGTGAGGATGTACTTGTCGATGAGGGGCGCGGAGCTATGTTGAGCGAGGGTGTACTGGTCGATGAGTGCCTTGAAGACGAGGGACGCGTCGCGGACCCAAGTGTAGAGGTAGTTTGGGTTTGCGGTGCTGGGACTGGCGATGACCACGCCTGGCTGGTGGGGGGTTCATATCTGGCAGACACGGAGAGCTAGGGCTTACGGATGCACCGGAGGACTTGGAGCCATAGGGGCCGATGTTGGCGAGGAGGCCCGCCTGTGCGATGGGCGACTCTGTGGAGACATACGAGTCGACGGAGTTGCACACCGAAACGGTGCACAGACCGAGAACAGTGAGCAGGAAGCGACGCATCTTGGCGGAGTGTGGGCGGCAGCGAGGGAGTTTATATGCGAATGTACGGTTGGTGTATGTGTACGTGAGATATTCCGGATACCGGGTACTTTGATTAGTCTGTATACAGCCCAACTGGGCTACATCGTGATGGCGGGACAGAGGGATGTGTTGCTTCCCACAACTACCATCTCTAAGGCCAAGTCTGGAAAAGGGCAGGCGCAGAAAGCAGCGTTGGGACTTGTTAAATAATCGACTACGACAGGGCTGTGCAACGAGATGTGGGGAAGTAGCTGTACGGCAAGTTCCGGTCTTGGAGGACATGTGGACATGCAGTCATCCCACTGCATGTCGTCGACCATGACCCGTTTTCTCGTCGCCGTTCTGGTTCTTTTCCACTCCTGCGCGGCGCAGTCACTCTCTCTCTACAAGTTCTCCCCCACGTCACCCGAGGGCACGTGGCTGTGGGGCTGGGTGTGGGGCGCCGAGTGCTCCGTCTCCGTCGTCGATCGCTCTCCACCGCTCACATTCCGCTCCCGTCCAGCCGCGTTCGGCCCAGAGCTCGACGACGCCCTCCTCGGCTACGTTCTCCCCCTCTCCTCCTTCACCGCTCCCTGTCCCGCCTCTGCGCTCACCAACGCCTCAAACTCGGCCTGTCCCCCCCTCTGCGACATCGGTCCAGATCGTCCCGATCCAAAGGAGTCATGGATCGCCCTCGTCCAGCGTGGTCACTGTCCCTTTGTCGACAAGGAAGGTCCCCTTTCATCCCCCTTCATCCACCCCTGAACCTCCAGATCAGGTCAGAGAAGCCCAGCGTCTCGGCGCACGAGCCGTCGTCGTAGGCGGCGAAGACCCCGATCTCACAGGTCTCCCCGATACCCTCGTCAACATGTACAGTAAAGGTTCTCTACCCGCATTTATCCTCCCTAGATCTCCCCTTGACACTCCTCTCCCAGCCGATGCGTCCGACATCGTCACCGCATCTACCTACATCACCTACTCCGACTACACCGATCTCATGCTCTTAATCAACTCTTCCACCACCCGTCATGCTGGCTTGAAAACCCTCTCCCTTCTCATCACAACAAAGTATTCCGCTTGGGAATGGTATTCGTAAGTCCCATTCCCCCTCACCGTCTATCACTGTTCCCAATCATATCCAGCCCTATATTGACCTTTATCGTCATTCTAATCCTTCCCTCTTGTCTCACCTTTGTCACACTTCTCATCCATCGCGTACGCATGGCACGTGCTGCCCAACGCGACCGCGCCCCAGAGCATCTCGTCAAAAGTCTCCCCTGGAGAGTTTGGAATGGAACCGCTTGGGAAAAGCACAAAGGTTCCGTCCCCCACCCAGATCCCCCCTCTATTCCCAATACCCTCGACATCGAGGCAGCCGAGCAGAGTGCTTCAACTTCTCATGACCCAATACCATGGTGCGAGACGCAGGTCGAATGCGCAATCTGCCTCTCCGAATTTGCAAAGGGTGATCGTGTCCGCGAGTTGCCATGCCATCACATCTTTCATCTCGACGAGGTCGACTCCTGGTTGATCAACCGCAAGAAACTCGTACGTTTCCTCTACTCCCCATTTTCCTTGCGTGATTTTTTTTCCGTTCCAGTGCCCGGTCTGCAAGGCAGACGTCACTCAACCTTGGCAGCTCTCCATCGCCAAAAAGACCTCTAATACCGCCTCGAATGTTGATCCAACACCCAACACCCCTCTGCCACCCACGGAACGTACCCCACTCCTTCATGGCAGACACGAGGACGGATCTTTGCCGAATGCTTGACTCTTTGTGCTTGTATCATTGTACGATAGCCTTGCTTTTATTCGCATCTGTGCCGAGGGAAGGGAGAACGTTTTTAACTTTGGGACATGTGCTACAAATATTGTTGTCTGTCCACGCGGCCTCTTTATCAGATTAGGTTTCATGTCCGTGTGATCATGCCATGTTTGCCAAAACTGGTTCGTGGTGGTTCATGCCCAGAAACGAACAATAGGTCGCAGACAAGGTTCGCCACGCATCTCCAAGGTACGAATGCAAATTTGACAGCCGAGCCATGTATTATTGTTTCCAGTCACCGCCGAACCAACACTGGTATTCGGAGCTCTGCATTGCCGTCGATGGCAACCGGTTCTCTCGTCCCAACTTGTCCATTCCTATTGTTCATGCAATATATCTGACCATACGTCCACTTTGTTCTCCCTGTAAGTGCAAAGCCATTTCACTCCCAATCCACAGGAAAGCTTAAATTCTTTACCTCCGCCAAGGGTCGTGAACTTACCTGTAAACCAGCTCGGCTTCCAACTATCCTCGTGAGCGACATCTGGTCACTGATCTATTTCACCTTGACCACATCATGAACCGTCGGAACTAGACCGGTTTCGGATATACCCATTGTCCTGTTCTTGAGCTTCGGAGCGCGTGCATCGTGATATGCTGATATGAACTGATCAGCCCAGACCGAGGAAACTTGCCTCTTGACATATCTTTGCTTTGATTCCTCGTTTGTCTCACTTGTGCTTGCTACCTTGTTTTGTGTCGTAACAGGGAGCGAGAGGTGGTTTAAACTGTTGCGCGTTGTCCCCTCCTCTCACAGATACCATCACGCCATTCCTGGAACACATGTCGCCTGTGGGTTATATCCACGAAGACCAGTACTGCGCTATGTGTAACGGTGAGCTTTTTCTAAAATCACTGTGAGCGTACTCTCATGGGGCTTTTCACGGGCGCGCAGGTAGTCAGGACCACATGTCCTCAACAGGCCGCCATAAGAAACGAGCGGTTTGCCGATACTACCAGACAGGCAATTGCAGGCGTGGCTCTAGCTGTCCTTTTTCACACTTTTCCGTCGCAGCTCAAGTAGAAAGTCAGTGTCCTAAACTTCTCCTTGGTTTGTTCGGTCAGAGCTGATCCAGGTTAGACCCCACGATACCTCATCCACCCTACCAAAGCGAGCACGTGTACAGTGAGTCGTGCACGTGGTGTGCGCAATACATGCCAGTCTGATCACCTGGACCGATAGCTTATCATCCTCTTGGGAAAACACCTATCTATCCTCTGGGCCCCCAAACGCATCCTGTTTTCCTATGGCAACCGTATACTCCCCTTTCGCCTTCCTTTGATCCGCGGTATGGACCTGCCTGTCAGGCAGGGACCCTCCCCGACTACCCCGATGACAAAAGTGATCCGTCCTCTGCTGAATCGTCATCCGCGGCTGCGAGCGTGGATTACCGCCTCCGCATGGCCCTCGATACAGAATGGTCGGAAGGGGCAGAAATGGGGATCGTCCGAGCCGTCGCAAGTCCACCTGACGACCTCGCGACCAATCTGTCACCAGGATATGCTGGCTATAGTTATCCGGGTTTTCCCGGCGTCAAGGCCGAGTATGCGGTAGGTGCGACGTCGGGCCAATACCCTGATCAGGGCTCGATGGTTGCGCTCCCGTCTCCATTCTTATTGCCATGGCAGGATGACTTGAGGAAGAAACCGCTTGCGTATAAGAGTATGTGTTTACTTTCTTGAAGCGAGGGGGTTATTTTTTGACACCATTTATGTATTTCGTAGCGAAGCCATGCAAATTCTACGCGACGAACGGAAAATGCACAAGCGGGGAACAGTGCACGTTGTAAGCACCGGTTTTTCCCCTCCTTGACCCATGACCCTCCAACGTGCACGCGCTTTAGCATCCACGACCCAGAGTCCAAAGGGAATGCGAAAAAATCTCTTCCAAGGCTTGCTCTTCCGAACGACGCAAAACTACCTTCAAAGCCACTCGACAAATACGACGACTATCGAGCGAGGGATTACTATCCAGTAACGTGGCGTGTGATCGGGGGTGGCGTGATGATGGGAGGGCAGAGTGAGTGCCACGCGCGCCCCATCCCAAACTCATTCTGAGTGACGCCCAGGACAATTCTGTCCAGCCTTTGCTGCTGGTCACTGCAAGTATGGGGACGACTGTAAGTTCGCGCACCAGACGGAGCTCGAAACGGACCGTGAGTACCGTGGCGTCGTGCATGGCTGCGACCTGACGCGACTCGCCTTTAGATGTCGGTTTCATCGAGGCCAAGAACGAGTCCGTTCGACAGGGCCGAGGACCGTCACGGCAGGACACGACTCTGAAACGTGTTCGTCCGAGTTCGCAACGCGGGTCTACCAAGGCGCCGTCCCCAGAGGCATCGCAACCCGACATTTTTCCTTCGACGACGCCGCGTCCACAGAGACCCAACGTACCTACTCTGGAGGTAGAAACAGCGAGAAAGAAGGGCGAAGTGGGAGTTTCATCTGCTCCGACATCGCCGGTGCACCGACGAACGCGGTCGATGTCCATGGTCCTCACTTCGCCGTCACCCCTGGATACGACACACGCCAACGTACGTCGCGCCTGCATTCGCTTGCTTGGAACGTGCCGCTAACCCGAACGCAGTACGCAGCAGAGCTTTAAGGTTTATTTTCATGTTACGCTTTGTACCGCTGCGGACCTTTGGTAATTCTTTTTTATACACTTTTTGTCCTGAGGAGACCAGGATCACACTAGATGACGAGTATGTAGCATTTCGACCTTCTTTATGCTATTCAAGTTGTTTCTTTACTGTTCCTCGGTGTGGTCAAGGCATTGGTGTCGTTGCTGGGATCCAACACGCGATCAATGAGCCATACAGGTCGTCACGGTTTGCTTTCAGCGCCCAGCGCCAAGTCCACGGTTTGCCTGTACGAAAACATGATCACTCACCCTACGTTTCCCCCTCGGCTCTTGACCTTTTTCATTGTCCATGCGCTTCATCGCAGAGTTCACTGGCATGAACCCTCGACAATACGGGATTTACCTC
Organism: Boletus subparvulus; assembly: GCA_038092515.1. Classification (NCBI taxonomy): domain Eukaryota; kingdom Fungi; phylum Basidiomycota; class Agaricomycetes; order Boletales; family Boletaceae; genus Boletus; species Boletus subparvulus. Next base: position 35,220 of record JBBPQL010000181.1, on the reverse strand, counting down.
CAAAATCACGCATCATTCCAACTAGAGTTACTTTTTTTTTTGGCTCCAAGGGTGCGAGTGACAGTACGAGTCCCCGATATGACAAGACAGATGAGAGAGTAATGGTACAAGAACGCGAACAAAGTGGACACTTTTTCTGTGCGGGTTTTCTCCCGCTGAACGTTCCATCCAAAGCAAATGGTCTGCAATCCCAAGCTACCCCGGCGCAAGGTAACCTCGACCCACTATGTACATCCGAGGCAGCAAGAACTGATCACTCTCCGAATGCATTCCGACTTGCCTCTGCCAAAACAAACACCTCACACTCGGCCCTACTCTTCTTGATGTCCACCATGTACAAGAAAATGATGCTGAATGCTCCTCTGTGAGGCCATTAAAATTAATAATCATGAGAGACCAGGAATGGAACATACAAGCTAAAAAGAAAAACAAATGGCATGTTATTGTTGTTTCCTGATGCTGCGATGATAGCAGATGATACAAGTGGGCCAATGAATGCAGATGTTTTCCCAATCTGTATGTTCAAGGTAAGGCCACTGTACAGAAACCATAAATACCAAGAAAAAACACACCACTGAGAACAATGCAAAGAAGAGGAACCTAGAACATGAATGTCACACAATATCAACCATATGAAACAGAAGAAAGAAGATTCAATGTGTCAGACATACATTTGAGGAAGAGGTGAGACTTCACTAATCATGGTTTGGCTGTATGCATACCATGGGCAGACCATAAGACCATAAAATGCTTGGTATAACCTGCACACAACCATCAAATAAACTTGCAGCATATATTAAATGGCTGCTCACCATATTTCCCAAACATGCTTGAATCCAAACTTATTGGTATGCACTCCTATGAGGCCCCACAGAGTAAGAATCTAATCATGATCAGAAGAGCCCTCATAGATAGTAATTCTAACAAACCAATATCCAAAAGACATTGAAAGAAAGCATCTGCTGAATTTTATAGCAAAATGGAATGCCACCAAGTGTCTGACTTACATGCTTAGTTGATATCTTATACTTTTTCTGAACCAACCAAAATCCACTAAAAGCATAAGACCTTGAACTCAATGAATTTGAAAGCACAAGATACTCACTAAATTCCAAGTGCTTGAGCCACAATGCCAACAATCAACAGCAATGTCAATTGGAGAGTGGAATATGTGACAACACTGTCTACTCTCAGAAGCAATAGAAAAGAGAATTCGTTGCTACATACCTGTTCTGCAGAGTACCGATAACTGTACTGTAAAAGTTAAGCCAACAAGCTTTACCTCTGCAAATGCGTGAAACATACACAGTGGTATTCAGGACATCTCCCCTAGGAGGATATGCAAGTCAATCAACCAATCAAAAGGAAAAGAGGGAGGACATACATAAGGAAGTAGAAGATAAGATATAAAAAGGTCTGTTTGAGCCGCATGCATTCCTGGATAGCAACATATGTCTGCCGGAACCCAATTGTCAAAAGGGAGTTTCCAGGGGGAAGTGACAGCCCAGGTCGATGCTTCTCGAGGAAGAACCAAGGTAAAGCACAAGCCACTAATATTAGTATGTATCATCAGTACCATGTGTCGAAGGAAGATTACTTACACCAAACTGCGCCTGAGAAGGCTATAAGCACACTAAATGCTTTTGTATTGTTCTCTGTGCTCTCCCCAGCTTTCATCCCTTCGATAATACCCACCATGATAACAAGGATGAATATTTCACCAATGGAAGAGACAGTGAATGAAATGTTCGAAACTCTATTTCTGGACAGAGACTCGAAAGCGGCATGCTCGTCCGCACTGAAAGAGTGGATAAGAAGACGGATATCACATTCTAAAGACCCCACCTTTTACTCCCTTGTTGGACCTCTTCGGCTGACTCCTGGACATCGGGAAGATGACGGGTCAGGCCTGGGAATGCTGCTGTCCAAAATGTGAGGGCACCCTGCTTCAACATCAGATAAGAGGCCGAATGCATACTCGGGAATGTATACCTGGTACGTTATCACTAGTGAGCAGTTAATCGCATCGGCCTTGATGTTGTCACATCAAGAACAAACTTACGACCCAAAATATAGAGGACAACGCCCGCCTGCCACTTGGAAGGGTCTTCAACGCTGAGCCATGCAAAGGAGACCACAACCGCGACTAGCGTAAACAAGATGGTGATATTAGGTCTCGGACCACGTCAGACATTTACTCCCATGATGGAATACATAGAATCACCTCCATTTACCATAGTCCGCCCACGCTCCAATGACGAGAAGCAAGACTGCTTGGATGGCGAAACTGATACCGTTCGTGAGGAGAACGATAGAGTTAACTGTGAAGTACTCAACGGTGAGCCTCCGAAGTCTGGCGTTCACGATGCGATACTAACTGTCTCTGATCCGCCCAAGGTATGGAAGTACACAACCTGTTCCGCTTCCGCACGGCGCAGAGTACGGAGGGTGCGCTGGATCGTAGCCAGCAAGATAGAGCAAATTCTGAAACTGAGAGGGACCAAAGTTGAAGCCGGATAAGCCATTATTTCCCTACAGTCTTGTCAGCTGCTAGTAGCACTAGGCCCGTCGTACTAAGAGTCTGAACAGTCGAAGAGAACGCACGACGTAGTAGAGATAGAAAGCCCAAAGTTCCCTACGGGACGTCACGGTGGTCAATGTCACCCTTTCAGACTCAGCGGAGTCGGTGACTACAGCCCCGCGGGGCTCAGAGTCCGACGAGGAGTCAACCCCATTCTTTGAAGATTCACTGGCAAGCCTGTTGAAGGGTCCGAGCTGCTCACTGTCTAGTGTGCTCATGGCCGTTAATACAATCGCGAGAATGTGTTTTGATAACAAGTTCACACAGGATGGCTACGAGCTTCATGTGGAAATCTGACTGCCAGTGTCCTCCGGAGCATCGTCGCGCCTGCCTTTTCAGAGCCACGCGACGCGGTTCAGCTGAGCTGGTCACATACCCACCCAACGGTTCGGAATATTTGTTCATTTTCATCACGCTGTGACACGTCTGCAGGTACGCACGCCAGGATGATCCTGCAGCCCAACACGTTCCAGCATCGTGCCAATGAGCTGCCTCATTGCTGCCATTTGTCTTTCCGAACCGGGCCACCCCTGGTCCCCTGGGCCTGATTCCGTGTCGTCGGTACTCGCGTTCCCGTTCCTCGAACGCCCCGCGTCCGCATGGCCACATCGCACCACGACGCACTGGCACGTTTCTGTTTCTGATGACGACGTCAACCTGGTAACCAACATGATACATCACTTCGCGATCGATTCGTATCTGACATATCCCAACTGTGGTGACAGTTTGGACACGCGCGGGTGATTGCTGGTGGTGCTGGTAAGCGAGCGCATGGGCAATGCTCGGATGACGCCCCACTAGGGGCAACTTGAAGGCCCGTTCTTGGAAGAAGACGGTGCACGTTCGATCCTTGTGCTCGGAGTTGGACGCCGCAAGTCCGAGTTGATGGAGGGCATCTCTCTGGACAGATCTTTCATGCTATCCAATTGGGACTCGTATTTATTGTCTGAATCGCCTCGCATGTATTACGTCTGCCAAGAACGAGCATACCCATACCATATGATGAGAAGCTTACAGGGGCGAAAGACAGTACAAATCGGATGAGGTCTAGAGAAATCCTCGAGACCCTCTCTACCTGGATGCGATGATGGTATATTTTGCAACATGCAACTACGTGCACCTGCAGCAAGTCCATGTAGCCAGCTACTCCAGCTTGCTCGTGGTATCTAATAAACCCGCCAATACTTCACCATGCATATATGGATCCTTCTCGGCAAGGGGCTAGCGTCGTGCGAACGCATCTCCGCTATCCGCATCCTTGAAATCAAGCGTGGACGAGCGCATGGGCTTCATCACCAGAGTCGCAGTGCTTCCCGAGTCCTGCAACTTGGCATACGGACCGGTGGTCGATCCACCAGGTGCAAAACCTGCCTGCTGCTTTATCGCCTGTTTCTTGGCCAGGCGTTTGCGCCTGCAGCAACAGCGCCAGACGCAGTAAGCAACAAGGAGGAGGACAACGACAAGACATCCAGAAAGAATGTAGGGCCAGCGACTGAGCACTTCTTCCTCGTACTGCGCCTTTTTCTCTGCCGCGCTCTCGGGCGAGTGCTGTCCCTGGGAGGCGGGTAGGAGGGCATACTGAGAAGAGTTTATAAGATTTTGGCCGCTCAATCGAACTGTAATGAAATCGTTGACCGCAGCAGTCTCGTCGGTGAGGGAAAGGAGTTGGGCGTAAGGGTTGCTCGAGCTCGAGCCGCCCTGAACTAGATCACCAAAGTTGATCAGTGTGTAAGTGTTCCGCACTACAAAAGGACGGTCAATAAAAATAAAAGACGAGAAAGACGAAATCTTCATACGAAATGCCATGCCGAGAATCATGTCATATTCTCCGAGTAAACTAAAGGCCGAGCTTATAGGTTGGAACTGACGACGAGTTAAGTACAAACAGGGACTATTTGGAATGACTCACGGTCCCAAGACAGGCAGGATTTCCATTCATAAACGTCACACCGAAATCAGTGGAGGATACGTCCAGTGGATGCACTGGATATGATATGCCACCAAAGTTGAGTGTGACGTTGATCAGCTGTCCACAAGGCACGAGCCATGCCTGACTTGATGGTGACCATTCTGCACCCTGTACACGTCCGTAAATGGCGTCAGACACCGAGCGGGGAACCTGTGGTAGTGTGAATCCGGAATCCAAAACAGCAACCAATTGACCGCTCGGTGCTTTGGGCACGATCGAATCGTATTGAATCGGCTGTCCGTCGGGGCCGATGATGCCAACATCCTTGTCTGTCAATATCTGCCAGTGCTGGTCCTTGTCTGTAAGCTTGTACACTTTCTCTACAGGAAGCTGGGGTAAGCTCGTTATGCGTTCAAACCCCGGGACGAGGGATGATATGGTGAATTGGCCAGCTATCTGGCTACCTGGATCGCCGTTACGGCTGAGCATCAAGGTGATGTAGTTGTCGGATGAAGAATTCTGCTGAAATATTCGGTTGATGGCGCTGTTTCCCGAATTTGCGCTGAGCTTCTTGTATATTGAAGAGCCAGAGTTTGGGCCGAGGCCAATAAGACCATCATACCCTTCGACGTGGATATTAGTAGAGAAGGAGGATGTATTCGCGACGAGGACTGTATTGACGGAATAAGCCTGGATGGAAGGACGGAAGGAGTGTAGACTGACGGAATGCCTGGTCTTGGACGGTGAAACCGTCAAATTGAAATGGAGCAGTATAGATGTCACCTTTGCGAATGGGTGTGAGGACGGTTGTGAGAGATGGAGGAGAGAACCTACCAGCGGCATTGCCGACGGCGTAGGAGAGTGTCAGGGACTTGCCAGTATCCTGAGCCCCAGGAACAGAGCCGGTCACCCACAAATCAGAGCTGTCGACGAGTCAAGGGGGTCACACGAGTCGGGAACAGAGGGCCGTACCTTCCGGTATCCAACATGACAGATATCTGTCGACCACCGAGGGTGATGTTGGAGTAGTAAAAAGCATTTTGGGTGTTCCCGACGGATATTACGCTGGTGTTGGAGGACTGCCGGGGGAGGTGGACGTAGAACGGAATAGAAAGAGCGATGGCAGACAGGGGAGAGAACGAAAGAACAAAGGAATGGAAGAGTGGTAAAGAACGCATCTGGTGGACGACCAACCTGGGCCGGGGCCGGTCCTTCAATCACAGCTCCCGGTAGTTGTACTCCCACGTCCATGTGCGATCCTGATCCTCGCCCCTGATCATGCGTGCCATCCCTTCTTTCTTCTCATCTCCGTATTGCTTCCCTTTACGGCCATGCAACCCTCCCCAAATCTGCAGCGGAGGACTTCTATGACAGGAACTTTGTCACCTGGCCTAGTTGACCAATGTCACTTTCAACGGGCAACCGTTCTCTCTCATGATCGACCCTGGAAGGTACGCACCAATCCACGATAATTACATTTATTGACCCATCCTCTCCTGTGCCTTGCGCTGTCCCCGAAAACTATCAAGCAAATGTTTCTTATGCATCTGTCTCAGCTTCAGGTGACTGCAGCACTTGACATATTGCTCAGCGGCATTTTATTGAGAGCGTCTAAATACTAGGCGACGTTATGTCCGCCACTTTGGATTTTGCTGGATTTTCTATCGAGTCGCAATTCTTTAGTGTGTTTAATTCGTGTTCGTTTCGATCGTGTCAGCTCATCTTCAAGTTGAGGCCCTAGAGGGAAATGCAGCCGCCGGTGCCAATGGCTTGATTGGGCTCGGGCCCAGCTCTTAGAGCATTGGGAAACTCAGCTGCAGCCAACCTGCCTCTAGACAGGATATTTACCTCCAACGCTTCGGATGATCCACAGGAGCCATATCCGAGAGATCTCGCCGTCGGAGACGTTTTGACGGATTATCAAGATATTCTCAATCAACCGTGGCTTCCTGTCATCATCACTCCTCTCCAAGGTGGCCAGCATTGGTAAACTTTACTTGATGTTAACGGCATTATCGGGCCGAATGGCCAGCCAATTCAGATCAAGACTCAAGTTACAGGCGCACAAACCCAGAATGCAACGGTCATTTTGGACACAGGCTTCACACTCCCTCAGGTTCCTCCGTGAGTGCCTACGGTGGTATGTTTGTAAAACCTCTGATTGTGTGCCCGCAGTTACGTTGCTCAGGCACTGTATGATGAAATCCCTGGTGCTGTCCTCGTATCAGGAGGTTAATGCTACTTTCCTTTTCGGGGGCGTGGATTTTCCTATTCATCCTCCCGACTTGAACTTCGATGGATTTGACTTGCAGACAAACGGAAAATCTTACTGTATCGGCGCGGTAACCGTGATTCATCTCCGCGTATTGAGTCGTTGCTGATTCCCCATCAGTTCCAGCCTTACTCGTTCGACATTGTAGAGGATGGTGATTCTCTCCGATATGACTCTGGGAATGGCATTTTGTGAGTGTTGGTTCTTTTGATAAGTCTCTCCAGTGCGCAACTCGTACATGCTGATCAACTTTGGTAACTTGGTGAACGCGGCCACTCCCTCAACGGACACAGCCTATATCCAGCTCCTTCCAATTACAAATGCAACTCAAGCGACAGAAGACTTTGCAAGTGACCGCGGTGGCGCCGGGGGTGCTACAGGAGAAGAGATTGGGAACCAATTCAGTTCGGTTCACTCCTCCAGTTCCAAGTGCAAGTCCTCGGTGGCACCATGGCTGATCGCCTTGATCGCTGCTATCCGCCTTATTCTCATTCTACTCATCGCCGGCGTAGCTTACTGCTGTCGCCGCCACCGCATCAAGAATGGCTCGCCGCCTAGCACTGTCTGGGTAGCGAATCCACCGAGCTATCGGTCAATCCATGAACCCTCGCCGCAGGCTGCGTATGATGTGCACATGACACCTGGCGCTCCTCCTGGTTATACCCCCATGTACATGCCTGAATACAAGACGGCGTGGGACGCGCGCTACTGATATTTTTCTACCTTTTGTTGTGAATCGTGCTTGCGTATCAGGTCACTTTATTTCATTATTCCTTTCCTCGGCCTATTTCCATCACTCTTGCTGAACATACCACACTCGTTGATATCCGTTATTGTAAGCGATGTATGCTGGATCAGATCCGGATAACTGACATCTCAGCTGGCCAATCTGCAAGTGAAAACTTGCAATCTTGTGTAATCAATCCTTCGCTTCAGAACCAAACACTTTCAGGAAATACCCGACAACGAAATCTGTGGTCCTTTCCTAACCCTCTTTTCCTTCAGGAACACCTCCCGTTTGCAAGTGCGAACCGAGCTCTGCTTCTCTGGTACTGGTGACGTCCTTGCTAACCAATACGTACGGCACAGTCCACATTCCACACCACATTTCCATTGACTTCACACATATAGACTTATCTTAAATTTCAGTAGCTTATATTGTGCTGGGTAGACCGAGACCCATCGCTCATAAAATTAGAAACTTAGGGAGCGTCGGAGGTGCATATCAGGCCTGGAAGTGCATTACCGTTTTATGCCCGGGGTGTATGGAACATATTCTACGGTATCGATTGTCACGCAGCTGAATGGTCACCCCCTTGTCACCTGCGACCATGTTTCTCCGAGTCTGAGCTGCCGAATTCCTACTAGCTAGTAAGCCTTAGTCAGACATTTCGTCACTGGCAACCTGGTGTCAATGGTGCCACTTCTCGTTGTATACAAGTTACTATGTCCATATGTAGGTGTGACATTCGTTCCCATCGTCCTGTGTTCTTTCGGCCACGGTTGGTCCGTGCGCGTACGCGCCAGCGTTGCCAGTGGTTCCTTTCAAACCCACTCAGGTGCGTAGATTTCCTCGTCACGACCGCAGCCTACAGGAAAAAGACAAGGATGTTGACTGTCCTGTTTAAATGACCAAGCCGGAACGACTCGGTCAAAGACACCGCATGAGTGCACCAACTACTCAATCTTTGCAGCTATGGCAGCTTTGCGGGCATATTGCAGGTGAGCAACACAGTTGTCCATGTCTTACACCCCCCTGAACGTTTTCTTAGCCGCTTCGTGGGTGATCACTGCCTGGGAAGGGCTAGTCGCATTCGACGATGAAGTCAATTTTATTTGGACGTGCGTTTGTTGTCTTCCAAGCGAAACCATATGGAACGTGATTCCTGTCTTGCACTAGTATGCCACATACCGCCCATATCAAGTGGTTGTATTTCTTTGGGAAATACTTTGCGCTGGCTTTGCAGACGTAAATCTCTCTTTGATTCATCGTGTGGGGTAGACCTGACTATCGAAATTTAGTGCGGTGTTTGGCATTCAAGTGGGGTACCTCTCAGATCATACGATACCCCTTCAATATTGTCGAGTGTATCGTCTCGCTGAGATGACAGCGAGCACGTTGCTCATGCTTTGCTTTGATGTCGTCTTGCTCCTCCGGAGTGCGTACATTCCGGGTCTCGTATGTTCCCCCTTCTGACGATGTGATTAGTCTATGCACTATACGGGAAGCACACGTTCAGTAGCAATTTTGGGACGTTTGCCGTTCTGATAGAGTTTGTGACGACGATTGCATCCATGTCATCGGCCATCCCCACGGCGTTGTACGATTCTAGTTGCGCAATGATCCAGGTACCAAAGTCGATCTTCATCTTCGTCGTCGGCACGTTCACATCACAGGCCATCCTCTTGTGGTTGGCGTATCGCAAACGGGAACTCGCCGTCCGAGCAAGGTCGAGCATTGCCTGCGTGACCATCCGCGATGGATTGATTGTATTCTTGTGCATTGCTGGTAAGCGAGTCAATTTTAATACACTTTTTCGAATTGAGTGGCTAAGTCAACGTGCGCGCAAGGATTTCTTGTGTGTATTATCATTTGGACACTGTACGATAGCCCGGTGACAACTCTGATGATCTTGTGCGTCCCGCATCTCATCCTGTGAGACTCTTCCTAACCCATCTATGAAAGCTGGATCCCGGTAGTTACCTCCGTAGCCGTACGTCATCCTTTTTAATACTGCCCAACGGGTACTGATGTTGTTTCCTTCTCCCCCATTCTCACATAGACGACTCGCCTCATCTTGAACCTCCAACGCGCACGGAGTGTCCAACCCACCCTGGATTTCACGACCGAAATCTGGGGACTGGATGGAAGCGCAGACTCGTTCCTACTCTCCAATGGGCCATTCGAACGACGTGCCGCACTATAATGCGTTGGATTACAACCGCTTTGATCGCCTTGATAAGCGCCGATTGAAAAATCACGTTCGTCGAGCTCGACACTCTTGTATGCAGCGGTCGCAGTTCATCGTAGAATATCCGTACCGATACTGTGGTCTGAAAACATCTGAACCTCAGTCTACCAATAACTTATAAGTTAGACTGTTCGGGACACCACACCTTAACGCCCCGACGCCTTCGCATACAGGATCGATCCCCTCGGCTTGATGGTTTACTTCGAACTGGGGGGGATTGGTCACTCATCGGCTTCATCTCTACCTCTGGGCGGCCGAGAACGACAGTGTTAGATTCCGTGATCTCAAGTCTGGTCGTCTCCTGAGGAGGGCCGAGGGCCGATACGGTGTTTGCTGAGATGGTCGATGGAGCCTAATTAATTTACTACAGGATGAAAGGGCAACCGCAAATGATCAAGAAGAGTCCCAAATCACAATTTGAACAACTTGCTTCAAGTAACCAAATCAAATACTCTTGTTGAGAGACTGAAGAATACAGGCAGAAACTATGGGCTTATCATATGCCACGACGGGACTCGGAGATAGTCAGGTACGCGCGGATATGGGTGGTGCTCTGAGACAGGGCGATGTCAGAGGTGTCGTTCCAGAATTCGTTTCGCGCGACAGCTGCGACGGTTCGAACTGTTAGGCGGGCTCGTTACACGGGTTCAACTACTATGGTCTATATGTAGTGTGGCATCCGCCCTCCTGGCATCGTCCTGTGCAATTTCGGCCACGGTTTGGTTGCGCGTATGCGCCAGCGTTACCAGTGGTTCCTTTCAAACCCACTCAGGTGCGTGCTAGATTTCCCCGTCACGACTGTAGCCTACAGGAAAAAGACAATGATGTTGACTGTCCTGTTTAAATAACCAACCCAGAACGACCCGGTCAAAGACGCCGCATGAGTCCACCACCCACTCAATCTTTGGAGCTATGGCAGCTTTGCGGGTATACTGCTGGTGAGCAACACAGTTGTCCATGTCTATTACATATGTATACCCCCCCGAACGTTTTTTAGCCGCTTCGTGGGTGATTACCGTCTGGGAAGGACTAGCCACATTCGACGATGAAGTCAATTTTATTTGGACGTGCGTTCGTCGTATTCTTCCAAGCGAAATCATATGGAACGTGACTCCTGCCATGCACTAGTATGCCACATACCGCCCATATCAAGTGGTTGTATTTCTTTGGGAAATACTTTGCGCTGGCTTTGCAGACGTAAATCTCTCTTTGATTCATCGTGTGGGGTAGACCTGACTATCGAAATTTAGTGCGGTGTTTGGCATTCAAGTGGGGTACCTCTCGGATCATACGATACCCCTTCAATATTGTCGAGTGTATCGTTTCGTTGAGATGGCAGCGAGCGCGCTGCTCATGCTTTGCTTTGATGTCGTCTTACTCCTCCGAAGTGCGTACCTTCCGGGTTTTGTATGTTCCCCCTTCTGACGATGTGATTAGTCTATGCACTACACGGGAAGCACACGTTCAGTAGCAATTTTGGGACGTTTGCTGTTCTGATAGAGTTTGTGACGACGATTGCATCCGTAGCATCGGCCATCCCCACGGCGTTGTACGACTCTAGTTGCGTGATGATCCAGGTCCCAAAAACGATCCTCGTGTTCGTCGTCGGTACGTTCACATCACAGGCCATCCTCTTGTGGTTGGCGTATCGCAAACGGGAATGCGCCGTCCGAGCAAGGTCGAGCATTGCCTGCGTGACCATCCGCGATGGATTGTTTGCGTTCTTGTGCATTGCTGGTAAGCGAGTCAACTTTCATCGAATTGAGGAGCTGAATCAACACGCGCGCAAGTATTTCTTGTGTGTATTTTCGTTTGGACACTGTACGATAGCCCTGTGACAACTCTGATGATCTTGTGCGTCCCGCTTCGCATCTTATCCTCTCTCTTCCTGACCCATCTGTGAAAGCTGGAACCCGGTGATTACATCCGTAGCCGTATGTCGACCTTTCTTTAATACTGCCCAGCGGGTATTGATGTTGCTTCCTTCTCCCCCCCACTCTCACATAGACAACTCACCTCATCTTGAACCTCCAACACGCACGGCATGGCCAACCCACCCTGGATTTCACGACCGAAATCTGGGGACTGTATGGAAGCGCAGACTCGTTCCTACTTTCCAACGGGCCATTCGAACGACGTGCCTCACTCTAATGCGTTGAAACTCAGTTGTCATTGCCATCCCCCCACCCGTTTCCGTCGTACGGCCGGACGGACTGTGGCTAGACAATTTTACCCCATGATCATACGGGCGTACGTTGCAAGATGGTCACTATGTGCATGACTGGGTCATGCTTGGGTGGTTGAGACCAGTACTTGCGGAGCGGGCTCGTGGACGGAAATTTTAATCGACGGGTTGTCAATGGGAGGCATGCAGGAATCCTCGCGATCTAGACGAAATTAGTTCGAGGCGAGTCGTGCGAGCATTTGTTTCGTAGGCTATTTTTTATGCAAGGTAGACTCTGGTATGTAGACCACTGCAGTGTTGTATGTACCTTAAACCTCGTTACGGAGATAGCTGTCTCCTCGTCCACCTATACCATTAAGAAGAAAAAAGGAAACAATAAAAGCGTAAGTAGGACTTATTGCTGACCAAATTGTTTGCACTTTGCCTCTTTGCCGCTTTGCCGTCACTCACGCCCTAATTGGAGAAGTGAATCGGGATGGCGGGGCACGAGCCAAATCCACAGCATGGTGGGCGTCTCAGAAAACCTGAAACACAGAAGGACGTGCATCAGTTAAATATGTGGCGGTAAAGCAGGGATGGTGCACACGGAGTAAAACGCGTTGAGCATCAGGTCCTAGGGTTAAAGTCATTTACTGAACGACGCCATCTGCAAGCCTGCATAAACAACACCCACACAATAGATCATGATGAAGTCGGGGAGTCCATCATATTAACCACGAGGTGATCATCTTCATCATCAGAGCTCTCGTTTCCTCTCCAATGTCGCTGTGTGAACACGTCCCCTTCGCCTTCCTCCCTCAAAATGCTGTGTACATTTATTTTCTTGTGATGGGCCACCTTGATGATCGATCAAGACTACTTACTGATCAAACAAGGATATCGCTTCTTCCTCGTCACCTGCTTCGTTTTCCTCATGCAGCGTTGGATGTGGGCCCAGTAATAGTGCTCTCCGGTAGCGAGCCGAGTCTTGAATGCTTGGTTCTCCTAACTTTCTTGTCTCGGGTGTTTCTGATAGTTCAGGAGCCACGGGCGAAACGGGTGTCGGGCTGTGCAAGAACACATGGCGTTCGATGCCAGATGTGACAATGTGGAGTAGTGATGGATGTATTGCAACGGCATTCACGATGGACCTGTGCCCTAAGAACACAGCAAATGAGTCCAGGCGTGCGTAGTTCCGGTCATTAAATTTCACACCGTTCAATCGGCACAGTGGAGTATCGATTTGGAGCGGGATGTACCGTGTTGCCCATTGGCTTTCGGAGTAAGCTGGGGTCCACGACAAATGAACTGATATTACTTGGGAGCTGCCAAGGAACTCACCACAGGCACCAGTCCATTCACGTGTCATCCATTCATCCGCACTAATCTCCTGCCTGAACCCTAAAAGCGTGCTGAGTTCTGGTATTTTCCAGACGTAGCCCCTGAAGTCATCAGACCCTGCTCCATAGAGAATATCTTCGTTCATGCCGGGCCCACCGAACGCTCCTGACTGGTTACATTAGATAAGTAGGGAATACTGGCCCACGAAAATTCACCTTCATGGTGCACGAATTCGAGTATGTTCTTTCTCCGAAATTGACAGGCAATCCGTCGGGATTGTTCTTGCCAGTCAGGACAGCAAGAGGGTGAGGATCCGAAACAGCGTAAAGGGTTGGAAACCAATGCTATTCCAAGGTTCGGGATAGAGTCGTCTGACTGTCGAGATGAAGACTTACAAGCATTGTCACGGCCAACTTACTCCCTAAAGGAGAAGTCAATGTCGAGTTCACAGATGCATTAGTGAGTGGCACGATAGGTACTGACCATCGCGATCGAAAGTAATACTGCTACTTTCGGGATTGCTCAGATAGCTCAAAGACCGTTTTGACAATTTTGTATTGTACTTTGAATGTGGTTTCAGCCGATGGAACCGCGGGAATAGACCTTGGAACGCCCACATTTTGCACGATCCCTTCGTTGGACCTACTAGATAACGGGCCGAACGCCATCCGGGTGTCACGAAGACAGACTTGTCCGTGGGAGTCGCTGGTGGCAAAGATGTGTTCCATGCTGGGATGTGTTTGTACGCCAGTAAACTCTGTCGCGTGTTGAACGGTTCCCTGTGCAGACGACAGCCTCCTATCAACACGCGCATCATGGAGGATGATCTTCCCATCTTCACTAACACCACGGGAACGATCAAAGAATCAGGAGAATACAAATTCATGAACTTAAAACATCATGGGGCCTACCTTGCGCTGAGGAATACCTCATCTTGATGAGGATGCGCGCTCACGCTCCGCACGCTGTCCTATATGCGCCGTGCATCATGATTGGGTTGATATGGCTGATAGAAGCATGCCCTGACAGGACCCCACTTACATCATGGCGTCGATAAACGTCCTGAGCGTCCCGTGTCCCCAACCCGGAACCAACCGCTGGTCTTGATAAGTCAAACCTTAGTACAAGATTGTCTGCACCGCCGCTAAGAATAGTGGAAACCAGATCCTAGGAGCAAGGATGAATCAATTGCGGACCTTATAAGATACTGGTTGGTTGCAGAGAAGTCGAGAGATAGCACATTGCCCTACAAGTCGTTATTGTCCTCAATGAGCAGCTTAGCTATCTCCGAGGAGACGAATACTGACGGCAGGCCCTGCGTAGGTTTGGGACGGGCATCGCACATCATCTTGATTGAAGTCCCAAAGTTGGACACGAAAATCTTGGCAGAAATCGCATGTGTGCAGTTAGCTTGGGTGGTAAGCATCGACGGATTTACCGTCCCCAGCACTGGCCAACCATCTCCCGCCATTCCGAGAAAAGGTAAGACTGTTCACGCAAGACTTGTGCGCCGTCAATTTCCTGTCAGACGACACTTTGGCCGCCGCGCCACGGAGCCGACGTAGATTGATATGCATACCTGGAGAACCGGAAGCCATCGGCACACGTTCTCAGCAAGATATCCTTTCTCATTCGTCCGATGCCATTCGAGGTTAGATTATCCAACTTGAGGTGGATTGAACGCGACCTGCGCTCGGAGTGCATATCGGTTGTGGCTGAATCCATCAGGTCGGAGTTCAAGTGGACCCGCCCGGCACGTTCGTCGCAGCTTCGTTTGACCCTGAATCTTGTGGAAACCTCACTGTCGCGAAGAACCGTACCCCGCGTCAAGAACAATCTGGTAAATATGATACAATCCTGCATTCATACAAGCCTCGAGGCGAACGGGGGCCGATGTGTAGATACAAGGAATATTAGTACTACATAAAATACGTCCTCAAGATGCCTGATCCCTATATACGTGACGCATCTATGTGAAAGAAACACAGCTGGTATGGACGGTCTAAGAGCAAATTTCTATGTCAAGGAAAGGAAATTGAGAGGTCATTGCATGAGGAATGGACAGAAGAGCGAATCGTGGGTAAGGGAACGGTAGGAAATGAACAATAGGATAGAATGTTCGATAGAATGATGGCAGAAACATAATTAAGACGTGAGGTGGAAGTGAGCGAGGGTCAGACTGATCGATTGAACATATGCATGAGTTCGTCACCGAACAGCGCGTGTAGCAGCCTCGAATTCCCTGAAGCCTGGGAGTTCGACCTTGCGCGCGTTCTTCTCTCGTGTTCCCTCGTCGTCCAAACCGTTCATCTCTTTGCCGTAACCCGATGGGTCCTTGAGAGACGTCGACGTGAGCTTTAGGGGTGGCAACGTGATAGGTGGAGAACTCGAACGAGAAACAGGAACTGAAGCTGATGAGAATGTGATGGGTGCGCTTGGCGAACCGTTTAGTTTCGCAGCTTTGGTGGATGGCCACGACGTATTGCGAGAAGGACCCGACGGATTAATAGGGGTCATACCGAACGCGAGGCGAACCGAATGAGCAAGGTGGTGGCCAGTAGAAGAAACAGCTCCATTACTGACACCGTGAGGGGGTGAGGCGGGGCGCGAACTTGACGGACTTTGTGTCATTGGCGCAGTCTCAAACGTCGGGCGCGCCGGGTAGCCACCGCCTTGTAGGGGATATGTGAAGCTCCCGGGGCTGCTCCCGCTGCTGCTGCTAGGCCCGCTCGAGAGTTGTGGCGTTGGCAGAGAGTAGAGGCTTCGGTCAGCTCGTGCAGCAAGCGACAGCTGGCCTGGGTAGGTATGCACATGGGGCAATGTGGCCATCTGTGAGACCTCGCCGGAGCTCCGCTTACGCGATGCCGGACCGAACATACCCTTCGAACCTGGCGGACTTCCAACAATGCTCGATCCCCTAGAGCGTTGACGAAAACCGCGTCCCTCTATTGGGCTAACAGGTGGATCGTTTTGGGTGTGCCCATGTGCAGGCGGCAGCAATATAGGCGATGGTGCTCGCGAGGGATTTGTTGAATGGAGGTTGAGTGTGCGAAGTGGCCCGAGGAACGGGCTTGCGGTGGGTGTAAACGCGAACTCGGGCTTCATAGCCGACATTCCTTGTGGCGAAACCTCGGCAGAAGCGCTAGGAGCTGGGTACGGGGCACGGGGCCGTGCGAATGGTGTATGCGATGAGTGCTGTGTGGCATGGTGGGCCGGGATAGAATCCGAGTCAGAGCTCAGAGGCGAGGGAGAATCTTCATGGGTAGCGAGGTGGCGGTACACCGGCGGATGAGATGGGTGTGATGGAAGAAGGGGCATGCCGGGGCCAAGGGTTGTTGTTCGACCACTCGCTGCTTCAGGGATAGCGGCAGCACGCGACGAGTCCAATATCGGACGAACATCCTGCGCCATCGGCGTCATTTGCCATGCAGGTCCGCTCGTTCTCCTCTTGGCTGGGTTGAACTTGTCCAGGGTCCTGCCCGCGTCTTCTTCCGCCGGCCAGTCTCTTGTACCCATATGACCAACATCGGCGCTTGCGCCTTTCAGGGGAAGGCCACTGTGAAATGGTGTTGAAACTGGACTCGTAGTAACACTTTTGCTGGAACGTCCGCGAAAGTAGATAACCTCTACGCTGCGAGCTTCATATTCGGCGCGACGGAGGGCCTCTGCATGCCGTGCTTCATATTCGGCACGTCTTAGGGCTTCTTCGCGCTCAAGGGTATAAAGTTCATCCATCGCGACACTAGACAGTGCGGAAAATGCGGAAGGATTTGCAACCGGTACTTGTGTTTGTGATCGCCGAGGGTGGTGCGATGCCTCATATGAGCCGAGAGAGGTGGGTCGGGCGTAGGATTCCCCCTGTTGGGTTAAAGTGATTAGCAAGTTATGTAAGTTGTGGGGAGCCGACAACCGGGAGTTGGGTAAGAAGAAACTCAAAGGCTGCGTACCTCATCATCGCTGTTCGCTCGACTTCTTGCTTTCTTCTTCACTCTGATGGTAGAGGCTTCTTCGATGCGACCATCAGTCCGAGTGAAGGAATGGAGACTGACACTAGATTCGAGGTCGTCGGGGATGCTGGTTTCGGACTTGGCCTTGGGTTTGCCTTTCGCGGCATGAGGCGAGACATTGGCGGTGCTGTGGTCGTTGTTATGTATGCGGGAATGTCGTGTGAGTTCGTCCGAACGGGAGAAACGCTTCTCGCAGGACGGATAGGTGCAGACAAAAGGTTTTTCGCCTGTGTGGGTGCGAATGTGACGGGTCTGAGGAAAAATGATCGGAAATGAGAGCGCGGTGGAGGGAAATGGAAGGCACGGACCTGGTGTTCGAGCCTGCTGAAAGCGCGACCGCAGAGCGGATAGGGACACTTATAAGGACGCGGGGTAGCCTTATCCTGCGTTGTGGGGGGAGGTGCAGCGGGCTCCATGGAAATACGAGCCGGGAAGGTAGCAGAGAAAGGGAAGGAAGATGACTGGAGGGGGGAGATATAAGTACACATGGTAGAGGGACCCTGATGAGGGAGGGAGACACACGGTGAAGTCAGGGAGGGGGTGAAAATGCGATATGTTCTAGAGGGAGTGTGTTGCGGGTTTATCAAAGGAGCATTCGACCGGTTGTGGAAAGAGAATCGAAGCCGAGAGAGGAAGACGGGGTGTGTGATATTACGGCGTGCTTGTAGCTATGAGATAGGAATCTATAGACGTCAAGGGGGCGGAGAGTTGTGAAGAAGCAACGAGGGTTGCGAAGGTATAAAGTCCGGGGTAAGGCCGGGCTCAGTTAATTGAGGACAAGTTCGGGACGTTGGGGGAAGGAAAGGGGACAAGTCGGACACGTTGCGTTGGGAAGCGGTAACAGAAATGTCGTAAAATGGATGGAGAAGCTGTGCGCGATTCGAACGATACCTCGGGGACCTCCAAAACGTGGATGAGGCGGGGTGGAGATACGAACGTGGGGAACAGAACTGGAGTCGGGCTTAGTGGGCTGTGTCTGGGCAGATTCTCGTCGTCAAGCGCGACGGCGGGCGGGTCCTGCTCGCTGCTGGAGACGGCGATGGCAATGGTTTTCAGCGAGAGCACGCGTGCTATCGCCTGTCTTTTCTTCTGCATTCTTCACGGCTCCGTGCCCGTATCGGTCCGAGATTGGGAATATAATTAAACATTATTATACACTTAAAATTTACATAATCCGCTTCCATCCCTCCCCGATGGTAACCAAGTACCGACCCCACATTGCAGGCCAGTACCTTATCTTCGTTATCTAGATTACCCCGGCCTAGACCTTGTCAAGACAGGATCAGTGCTCCGTGGCATGCGTCACTCGCCTCTTGTCCGAAAATCAATGCTGTCATGTGCGTTCCATGC
Source organism: Boletus subparvulus (assembly GCA_038092515.1). Lineage (NCBI taxonomy): Eukaryota > Fungi > Basidiomycota > Agaricomycetes > Boletales > Boletaceae > Boletus > Boletus subparvulus. The sequence continues at coordinate 16,624 of JBBPQL010000181.1, read as the reverse complement.
GTGCCAAGGCGCCAACATGACGCACACCATTGTACCTCGCCGCGCCGCGCCGCTAACTGACTGCGCAGTGGCCACACCTGACGATCAGCACACGTTCTTCATTCTGATTCATTGCTTTGTACCTCGAGGTTTGCAGGCTGACGTGGGTGTCCGATCCTCACTTTCTCTAACCGACTCAATTCAAGAAACACACACGTATGACATTTGAGACAAGTTTCTCGTCCGAGTCCAGCAAACCCCTGGAACCCACAATTTAAAGGGGGTGGGACCAAATTGTGACGGGGCGTGCGTGATTTGGACTCATTTTGTCATGCGCGCGGCGGATTCGCACTGATAGAGCCATCTGATACGGTTGATAGGACGTTGCTTTCACCCCGGAACAGCCAGCGTTTCACGGCGCTGTAATCCTTGTCCGCCGCGATTCCTCCTCCCGCACTCTTGTTCCCTGTGGGGTTGTATGTGGGATACGCCGACTGCTTCCCCATTCTATCTGCCTCGTTGCCAGCGCTCAGCGCTCAGCGCGGTATGCTCGTAAGCTTGCCACGCTCGGCAGGGGTGCGTACTGTCTTAGCCGCGTGACTGCCACGACAGCTCTGTAACCCTGGCCGCCCTTCTCGCGCTGATCTTTGGACTGCAGCGCCACACAGATCGAGCTCGGTCATTCCAATAATAGGCTGGACGAGACCGGTCGACCACTGGCAGGAATAATGCTGAATATTGAATAATGTTATTGAAGATATTATTCTGTATGTAGTTGTCGCAGGCACGGTCCACGCCGAACTCCGGAACAAAACCACTCGCAGCTCAAGCGCTCAGACTCAGCTGTGTGATCGTATTACTGCACAGTGCACACTGGTTTCCCCAGGACAAATTCCAGGACCTTGGGGGCGCTCATGGAATCCCCGGAAGTTCGATGAGCCCAATCGTCACTTGTCCCTGCTTGTGATATATTTGAAACGTGCACAAGCGCCTGCGATCAAAAAGACACCAGGCTAGCATGCTCATTGCTTATCTGCAAATGCCAACTTCTCGCTCCAATCTGGCTTCATAATGAGCCAGTATTATTAGCCACGGGATGAAAGGCAGTCCGTGACTGCGGTGGATATCGTCACCCCACAGAAACTGTGTCGTACAGCATCGCTGTATCCTTCGTAGGCAGCGAGATCCGCGGAGCGCAGTGGCAAAATCAAATGTCGAGTGCTGTATTAATGCATCCGCAATGGGATGACGATAGGTACACCCCAACTCGAAAAAAATTTACGACCTGTCTTCCATTCCTGTACCGTATGCTTGTAGAACAACTACGAATGGCGTGCTTACACGGCTCCGTGATCGCCACCACCCTAATAATGTAGCCAAGCCGCGTGACAAAACGACGATGACTCGTGCCAGAACAGAGACAAAGACTACTGTAGCATGATCAGGGAGCGCCACGGAAATTGGCAATACGATAACCTCCGAGTCAGGCCTAGTCAGGGACCGCCGTATCAGAATCAATGTGATGACCCCATCATTCCTCGCCCTTTTCGCTTCCGGTTCAACCGGTGCGCGTCACATCTTGCTGGCTACCATTCCCAACGGCACAGGCGGCGAGGTCCGTTCCCTTACTTAGTCCCGCCCGTGGTGATGAAAGTGGGGTGTATCTGTGGGGTATTAATAGATGTCCAACACGCCGGCCTCGGTGACGGTGGGGTACTATGCGAACAATGGAGTACGTTAGCACCCGCGAGCCGTATGACATGCGTTCAGTGGGACCTGCCGTCGTTGGTCAGAATGAATGGAAGAGAATCCCGCTCGTTTCGTGTCCACCCCTCATCGTTCGCTTGTCACATCTACCCTGGACATGGAAGAGGGCGTTAACCGTCAGCCTCCGTTCATCGCTCGTCCGTCCACTGGGCATGTGCACCCGATGATCAATCTTCTACCGCGCGCGCACCCAACGTTGCAGCTCTCGTTTGCGAACAAACCCCATTGGCTTGAGCTCAAAGTAGTGACCCATTGCCATATCTTATGCATATGAATCATGACATACGTAGGTGCTCTTCGAAACAACGCGTGTTTTACCGAATTTCAGGGTTAAGGTTCGATGGTTTGTCCACGAGTTGCCTTCGTCTTCCTAGCTTATCTCCCAGCTGAGTCTTGGTCTCATCCAGCCAGTAGCAGAAACCAGAAAAGATTGATGCTCAGAAATGAAAGTCTGGGTCTTTACGTGTCCTCAGAACGTCCCCAGCGTACTCTGTGTTAGGCATCGGTGAGAGCGTGATGAACTGCGAAGCACGCCATGACATCAGGGGCAGAATCGATGCACACTGGCATGACGTTTCAACAAATACCGAAATAAAGTAGTTCCGAAGGAGACAGAACTCGGAAGCAACACCAGTGCTGATAGTGGCACTTGTTGCGTCAAATATGTTCATCGTCGCCTTGTCCGTGTTGTTTGGAATTTTGATGTCTCCCTGCGCAAACGTCTGTGGATCATCAAGTTCAGCAGACCGGGGAATCGCAGCCATGTTTCGTGAAGAGGGGTAACCCACCTGCTAGCCCTCTCCTTCTCAATTTCCCTCCTTTCCACTTCCTCTGCGCTCAGCACCTCGAATCGTGTCCTGAACTCCTCGGCCTCTGACCATTCCCTCCACACACTCTTCAAAGTTTTTGGACCTCTCCCATCTTTCGGTGTTCGTCCCCATCCTCCAAGACCGAGACCAGTCTTGTCTTTCATCACCATAACACCGCCACCCAAGGAAGCACCTGCCCCTGCTGTTGGCCCTTCTGTCGTGGTGGATGCTGGTTCGCGCTCTCCAGCTATGACACCCCATTCGATGGCATCTTTTTTATGTTTTATGAGCTCTTCATGTATTGCATGTGCAATGAGTGGGATCGCTTCTCCAGATAGCCCAAGTTCAGCGCAGAGTTGCTGAGAAAATGCCTCTGGTGTTAGGGGCGAGAGAAGATCCCACTCAATGTGATCGAGGAGATGGTAGGTCGCTATCTGTACGTCAATCTATGTGTGTGATGCAACAATGGGGTTTAGTCAGTGATCCTTACATGTACGCACGTTCGATTGGGGCCAAACGCAGTGGGAAGACGATAAAGCAAGGACAATGCCAGGTATGACGACTCACACTGAGTATGACTCTGCATTCGGGAATCCCTTCGACACTTTCACCATCCTTATCCACGCGCCTGTGAATATAATCGTCCACGCCCAGGTCCAACGAAGCAACACCCTCGTGCTCTTCGAGCTGTGCCCTAATTTGATTAGCGACAGTCTCGGCCCAAGGAACGATCGGTAAATCGAGGTCCATGCAAAAAATCTTTGCGAATGTTTCAGGTTTGATCAGTGTTTCGTAGAGGTTCCAAACGAAACAGTCTCGAATTCTCTGCGTCTCGGTCTCGAACTCCACACGGATAGGAACGAGGGATGTGCGTTTCAGAGAGTGGGTTTCGAGGGCATCTGCGGACCTGTGCACTCCATCGTGTTAAAATTGATAATCAATGTGCCACGGAATGGACGTTGGGACATGATAGTTTCCATTGAAGATGCCATTGAAGAGAAGACTCACGGATATTCATGTGCGGTGGGGCCAACAGGCTTGGGCTTAATAAATCGGGATGGGGGGATCATACCCAAATAGCTCTGCTCCGGCTCCGCCTTTTCTGTTTGTATTGGTCTCAGCTGCTGCTGTGATTGAAGTTGGAGTGGCTGAGGCTGCGGTGTCGCTACCCCGCTTCCAGAATGGAAGACTAACATTCCACTGCCCATGCGTGACCTAGACTGTCGTAAGGCTGTCCGAGTGCCTCCACTTGCGACGAACTCGGAGTCGTCGGAGTCGATGGCACCAGCGTCGGGGAACTCATCCCCTGAGCCTGGTTCGGCGTAGTTGACCATACCCCCGCGACGAGTGGATGTGCGTGCGGTGGCAGAGGAGACATTCAGGACAGGTTGGACCAGGAGAGATGTGCCTGTGCGGAGACGGGAAGGGTAGGTAGAATGCAGCGCTTGCGTGGTCACCGGGAGGGGATGTGGGGGTGGGTTTGGCGGGAGCGGGGGTGGGGCGGGTGCTGTAGGCACTGATGGTGGGGGTGGCGGCTGGTAGGCTGCGGGGATGTAGGTTGTTGGCGCGGGTGTCACGGGTGTGGCTTTAGCAGCGCGGAGGCGGGAACGCGTCCCGGTCCTGGGGGTTGTCGTCGTTGTCGTCCATGTGTGGACATTTTTGAGGTAGGCTGAGGGGTGTCAGGACCGCCAGGACGGACATTTGGAGACGAACTGACCCTTGGATGGGGCAGCCTGCGTGCCGGCTGCGGCGTATGGCTGGAACTGGCTTGTTGCGGCGTTGGACAGCTGGGTGATTGTCTGCCTGAGTTGGGCGTCGGTGAGACTGGTCATGTTCGTCGTCGGGTACGACGTCGACGCCTGCGGTGGTGTGTCGGTCATCGTTGGGCAGTCAGCGAACGTTGTCGACTCTCGACCCAGACGCGTGTTACGTAACACACGCCGTCGCTTGCTTCGCGTGTTCAGCGTCGTCCTCGAGTTCAAGTATGCTGTCGACACTCCTCAAACCCTCTTTTGCCCCTCTCGCACGGGCGTGCTTGAGACACCATTCGACCTCCCCGGGGCCAAACGAGCAGCTGATCCAAGCTTTGTCACGATGTAGGTCTGGTCGTCAAACCCGGCAGGAATGCTAACGAGTTTTCAGACATGGAGGAGGAGAAAGCCTCCGCGTCCTCCAATTCTTACAAGGTGCGGGCCTACTCGAAAGCGATCAGTGCCATTGGTCAGCTACCAGAGCAAGTTCGGTCAGTCGACCAAGTTAGGCATGCAAGTCCATCATTGTCCGCATAGTTTACACCGGTCTCATGAGCTCCTCCAGCTCGACGGAATAGGTATACGCATCGCGAAGCGCATAGACGCCTACCTTTCGGGAACTCCCTATGTCCGTGGGTGATGCAGCTCAGCCTCATCTCACAACTTCATATCCCTATGGGCTACAGGAGCCACCCACGCCAGCCAGATCAAAGAAGGCTAAAAATGCAGACCACCCTCTGACGGAGCACACACGACCCAAACCTCGAAAAACGCTCGACGAACTACGCAGAGAACAGGCGGTATCCTCGTTTTCAAGCGTCAGTGGTATAGGGTATGCTTATCTATTGTCGCATACCCACGTATTTCATTTCTTTGTAAGGTCATCAAGGGCCAACGCGCTCTACGCCGCAGGTTGCAGATCCTTGCAGGATCTCAGAGAACCCGAGTTCTCCCGGATGCTAAGCAGGCCTCAGCAGATTAACGCACAATACTTGATTGGCCTTGATCGTCGCATGACTCTTGAACAGGCGTCAACCGTCCGTGTATGTATCATCTTGTTTTTCCCCGTTGGTTGCTCAATCTGTCCATTGCAACAGGACTTTGTGACACAGAATATTTCATCTAAATATACTGTTTTGCTGAGTGGTGACTTGTGAGCTCGCATCTTTGTGCTCGGGGCCGGTTTTCACCTTTCTTTCAGCCGCCGTGGTATAGGTAGCGCTCAACATATCATCCTTATCGTCCTTCATCCTCAGAGTACTGGTATATTTCCGCCTGAAGGTTCTCCGAGCATTGATTCTACTATAAAACAAAGGTCCAAATACGACATCATACCCTCTCCTTTCGCAAGCCACCCTGAGACCAAGGTCAAGTCCAAAGGCCTACCAGATACTGCCACATTTTCCACAGAGATTATCTCACCACTCGAGTGCCGAGGACTTCTGGCCACTACTATCACTGCTGGTGCCCAAAAGTGGGATGGGATCATCAGAATTCCTGAACGTACCAAGAGCGAGGCGGAAGGGAATGGGTGGGAAACGAGGGCAGAGAGAATTGAAGCTGTGCAAAAGCGTGAAGGCCAATTTTTCAGTGCCGAGATATAGTGAGTTCGATTCCCCAGCCCCTCGTAGCCAGCGACTTAACTGCGATGTTAGTTTCGTCCCACATCAGTGTGCGGGTTCAGCTTCGATAGCGCTGACTGGCGACGTCCAATTCAATCTTGCTATACGAAAAGCCGCATCCCGACTTGGTTTTCGCCTCAATGAATATGGGTTGTGGAAATGGCAAGGCACGGCCACGATGGCTTCCATTGATGCCGTCGACAAACAAAGGAATATCGAGCAGTACGGCGGATATTGGGAATTAGTCGCCGGTGAGATGGAAGAGGATATTTTGGAGGCAGTTGGGATGGGCTGGGTGCCCCCGGAAAGGAGGAATTTTGCGAACTTGGATGGTCGTTCGAGGAAACGGAAGGCAGGGGAGGAACTCTGAATCTTAATCCAGCCTTGACCGGTTAACCCGAGGATACTAGATTGCACTAATCGAAGGGTATGATCTCTACTAAATTGTGTCTAGTACCACACGCTCCTTGTTCTATGGGCAGGAAGGATTTCTTCCACGCTATTGATCCCCTCTACTCTGTCTTTCCCAGTCTCGATTCTCTTGGCCAAATCCCAAAGATAAAAATCAATCAATACGCTGTTGATCTCTTCCCTTGGTCCTCTCCCGACGTCGCCTCTCAACCTCAAAATCTCGTCCCTCATTCGTTCGACACTCACGATGCTTGCTGCCCTCAAGCTGATCTCCTCGTCCGACCCCGGCGGGATGCACTCGCCATTCCTCAACTTTTCCCGCAGCGACGGCGGGTACACAAGTATGCCAAGATGATGGAGGATCTGGGGGACGCGGTAGTCGGCGAACATTGTCAAGGAGGATATACAAGGGCCGGAACCGTGTGGGAATAGGGGGTGCGGGGCAGAGGGCTCTGCAGGAAAGAAGGCGGCCCACGTTTCGGCCACGAGAATTTGGGCACGCTTCCAGAAGAAGACTGCCCGACCGTGATGAGGGAGAAGAACAGAAATTGCAAATATTGTGACGTACCCCGGTGTCCGCCGAGGAATCGCTCGTCTCTAAAACAAGGAAAGAAGTCAGTGACGGTCTCGACGAGTTCCAGGGCGGTCCCTCTGCCATGGCGGGATCCTTGGAAAACGTTCAAGAAGCCCGCGTACGATCCGCCAAAGTTCTGCATGTGTCAGACGGCGATCGGTCACGGACCCGACGGATAATGACGTACATTGCAGAGGATGGACCCGGCTTGCCTCATGATCGCAATCCGCTCCTTGAGTAACGGCATTTTTTCTTTTGATTCCGGGGCAGCACGGAAGACATGCGCAATTAGTGCGTCGGGACAGAGTACCTCGGACGAGTAAAACGCCGGATCGGTGATCGGAATGTTTTCTTCCAGAGCTGCACCACGCCAAACGATCGTCACGTGTCCACAGAGACGCCAATGTGGGCGGGGACCTGGACCCACCTCGATTCAGAGCAGCGACCAGACTCCAGTATCCCGTGTGGACAGCGCGCGTCTCCGTGTCCCAGCCTGTCCGCCATTCCACCCCATACCGCTCCTCGCTGCCTTCTCTTTCCGACCAGAAGCTAAAGTTGAGCAAGGAGACGAGGAAAATCCAGTTGAGACACTCTCTTGTGAGCGGGTCCGAGGCCGAGTATGGCTCCGGAGGACAAATGTGCAGAGGTTGGGTCCGCCATGTCCGTGGAGTATACGACTCCGCGAACATCCGAAGTGAAATCTGCGGTGTGCGTTCCACCTCCTAGTAGCTAGACTAACGTAGAAGTACAGACACGTACATATTCAGCAGCCTTCTTTATCCCGTCCTCGCTGAGTTGTACAATGTTGGTTTCCTAGCTCAACGTCTAGAACGACTAGGCAAAACAGTGAAAGGGCGACCCACCTCGAGCGCATACTGGCAGCTAGGAACGACCGGGTTGATGATCCTCACGGGCATCCGTTGCATCGGTTTTATTATTTGTTCTCCGCATAGCGTTTGCTTGAACACGGAAGGGTTGATGGGACTTGCCACGGACAACATTTTGAGTCTGACTGACGGTAAGTGGGTGGTTTTGGTCCTGTGTCAGGCTCTTTTTTTTCCGGACTTACGTCACGTCCCGAATATTCCGTGTTTGCACGACCTCAGAGACACCCGATTCCAACCCGATTGACCCGAAATTCGACGTTGGATGTGTGCAAGCAGTGTGCGCTTTAGCGCTCGACCTTGCCAAACATAGAGAAAATTTAGAAGTTTAGCCTTCGGTGTTTAGCGCCGAGGTAGATCTCAGATCTAATCATAGACGCCTGGTACGAAATAATTCCTCAAGCGAAGCTACAAAGATAATTTAAAGGTTATACGGCCAACAGACTCGGAAAGACAAAATATGCTACAGTGGAGAATCAGGATAACAGAGCCCTACTTGCTAGATTGCGAGCCACGGCGCGGGGGAATGCTCTGTTCCCCGCGAAGCACCTGCGCTCCTTGTTCCTTGACGTCGGGCCGACCAAGCACCTGGTGGCGTCGACCATCAGACCCTTCCTCGACAACACAGCAACAGCACAACTTACTGTGCCACGGACCAACTTCATGCCACACGCAAAAGAAGCGTGTCTGAATCAGCAAACCCCGAGGGCCTATGTAACTAGAGCAACCTTACCTTGGCATAACCTAACGATTCGCCAATCCAACACTGCTGTTAAAGAACTTGAAATAGATGCGACACGAAGAATACTAACCGTATACTTGCTCCTTGAAGGTCGGACTGTGTGGCGGCAGTTCCACAACGTTGATGTTTGGGTCATCTCGGTTGACCTCGGACGGCTTCTTGATCTGTTCCGCACGTACTTCGTTTCCACCGCCTGGGGGCGCGGAAGCTGGAAGGAACTCAGTTACCGAAGAGCAGAACGTGTCGTTCGTGCGTGTGACATACCCTGTTGGAGAGAAGTGTCAATTCCAATCGGCGGGTCCGCAGGAGAAGACGGCGATGCTTGGGTCCGCTGCTGTTCTGTCTCAGCGGGCGGTACGACATCGCGAGTGTTCTGTGAAGGCATTGTTTCGCTAGCCATGATGGTTTCCTCAATGTCGAGCTCCACACTTGACGGAGAAAGATATACTGAAGCCTCACGTGGTATGACATCATTATGGATGATGGCTCGCAAGTGTGTCCCGAGCGAGATGGCATTACACACGAGTCAAGTAGAGCATCGGATAAACGAACTGGCAAAGCCTGGTGATATATGCGAATGGAAAGAGTCTTTGATACATTACTGTATGTAAGCGGATGAATCCAATGTCCGGGCACAAAATGAGAGTTCATTCTTCGAGAAAGTGGGCATAATGTAAGGTTTCCTATGAGGTATACGGAAGCTCAGGCGCTGAAGCGAGTTCCTCGGACGAAGATATGGATGGCGGACCACATGCTCCAAAACCTGTACCGTCGTTGTTCCAACGATCAGTAGCTAGTCGGATGGGCACAACCATTCTGAGCTCCTTGAAAGGTGATTTGGAAAGGTCGGGAGGCATCATAGTTAACACCAGATAGTCCTGTGGTTCGATTTCAATATACTACGATTGCATACAGCTGGATGAGCATACCCGCACGGAGAACCCACTGGCTCTGAACCCCCCGACTGCGACCTCATCGCTGATGAAAATGTCGCCCGAGAATGCTGCCCACTCGGTCCCGATTCCCTTTATGTAGTATTAGAATAATGTGCCAAACAGTCACTGGTTTCATACAGTATTTCTGAATGCACCTTCACCAATACAATCTACTCGCCACATATCTGTTTTGGTTCCAAAAACGATAGCGTTGCTAGAACCGTGGTCAAGATGGCGAGATTTATCATTCCATTGACCACAGCTCACCGAACATCCACCGTTATCTGTCGCATGAGTTGAATCCGTGTGACCTGTCTCTTCGGAGCGATTAAACCAGCCACAGGAGCGAGTGGCAAAAAGGCACGCAAGGAATCTGTGTTGGAATGGAACGATAGATGGAACGGGATGGGCTGGCGAATGCAAAATATTCGTGTTGCAGGGATGTACAACTAACGTAACAATGTTACGACTAGATGAAAGAGATGCACTAATAAACGAACCTTGGCTACCAGATCCCGCATCCCTCGTCGATTGGCCACAGTAATCGAGGAAAACAACTTCCATTGGGACGTTTCTGCAAAGCCACTACTCGATGCGGTCGGCACGAGAGGAACAGGTATTGGCACAGATGGGCGAGTATGAGGGAGATACAAGAACGGCGTAGAAACAGTCCTATGTGGAAGGACGAATGGTTTGACAATGGACACACGATACGCGTAAGTACCAACATACCAATCATCTTTACGGAAAAATGTGGATTTGACCATATTGGGAACATGATTAGGCTTGACCACGACCGCGCTCATACTGTAGCTGACATGTGCCCGGAATCCCGGGAGCCCTGAAAGATGAGCTTCAAAGCTTGGCGGCAGAAACTAGTGTGACATGTGAAAGAGGATGTCATTCTGAAACCTGCTTGGACGTACATACGTGTGGTCTCCATCGGAATACGTTGTGGGAATTGGGAAGCTGAACCGTAGTGAACCGGGACATGGTGCGTCTTGAATCCTATCCTTGATCCAGAGCATGCTCTTGTTTGAGAACAACCTGTGGTTAGAGGTTCCGCCTTCCGCAACTTCTTCTAGCTTGAGGACACCCTCGACCTGAAGAAACGCTCGTCAGTATTCGGCCGCTATCCAGGGAACGAACGACTCACTTGTACTTCAACACTGGTAATACCTTCGGTCTTGTTGATGTCCACCATGCCTTGGACGGAGGCACCGAGACCATAAACGGGAAGCGCTACCCGATCGTCTTGGTCAACCAATCTCAAAATCACGTTACCGCCTTTCGTCTGTTTGACGAACGAGCGAGGTGATCTGTTGGGCCGCAATCGAGGGTTGAGCGCCAGCTGGTATTCATGTGGTCGCGGTATAGCGGTGTACGTCGGTGAAAGGATTTGCGATGGAGGAGCTGCGTATTCGGGACGACCTGCATTGGGCATGGGAGTGCTCTGGCAAGCTGCAAAGGACTTGCCCCCGGAGACGAGCAGTGAACGTGTGATTGGTAGTATTCATCCGAGTCCACCATATGGTTCATCGAGCTATACTTAAAACTGGCTTCCCACTCCGCATGCCGCATTACCGTATGAGTCACTTTGGACGAGACGGGTTGTCCCATTCTCGGTGTGATGACAGCAAAATCTGATGATAGAGCTGTTCGGGTTGCTTCGTGAAACCTTCCGTGTTTGCGGGAGAAGTTTATAGAACAACTACCGCAGGATTTCTGGACGAGGGCTCAGAGTGCCGTTCTTAGACCACATGGATGCTACTGTACATCTATGACTAATGAGGCGCACCCATATTCCTATTTGGTGTGCAGTCATGGTCCACCGGCTAAAATCCGCCCTTGCCACGCGCCCGAGCAATGGATCCTTGTACGCCTTTAATAATACCTTTCACCCCACTCCCAACTCCCGTCGAATCCGTTAGCGGATTTCCATCTTGGTCGAGGTATACCCCGTCCTTCTGCAACTCATGAAGGTGCGTGTTCTGCACTCTCCTGATGGTATCTCGCCAGTCTTTACAGACAGCTGGATTATCAATCATCACGTTCACTTCCTGGCTGTGGTACCAAGACTGTGTATCTGGCGGATGTTTATGTGAGGCAATGATTAACAGAGATCTGGCAATGATACCCACCCTGGTTTCCATTACCGGCGATACCCACAACATCGTCGATGATCATCAATTTGACCTTGACCGCCAGATAAGTAACGCAACACAATATCAAAGGAATGCATACGTGGCAGTTCCGTTTCTGTGCGGACGCATTGATCGGCTTAATCTGGTCTTTTCCTGTGGAGAAACCATTGCGGTCTGATGACGATGTGATCATCTGACGGCGGTGAAGCTCACCAGTATACCAATAGAACTTGAGTCTCTCCTTCTCCTCCTCATTCAGCTGTGCAAACATCCGTTTCGAGACTTCCTCGTTGATTCCCCCTTGCCCTGGCAATACTTCTCCCCCGTCATTGTATCCAACATCTATGTATAGCGTGCACACAATCCCACGACGCACAGCATTCAATACACCTTCAACCACAGGTACCGCGTTAAAGGTTGGTGACTGTATGAATACATGCTTCTTCGCGTACTTCAGTCCCGCAAGCCAGGCAGCGTCTTGAGCATTGAGTATTGCGCTGTCCGGATTGCCCAGTTTTCCGTACGGCGCACGATTTAAGAGAACCATGGGACATTCCTCGTGTGGTGCGTGGAAGATGTGAGGCAGGTATTCATCATCAGGTGATCCAGGCAATTCGTATTCGAGGGTCCCATGCGTGTCGGGTTGATTACCTGCGTCTAGAATTAAGGGCATCAATCCCTAAAGTCGTGCGAATGTAGAAATGGACTAACTTAAATGTTCGGTGATTGTCTGATATCTCCCCGAGATGAAGATTTTGCAAGCTGATGTTGCATCACGGGGAATTTCGTCCTTTGTCAACTTATGGTAAAGTTCTGCACCTTTGTTTCCATCAAGGAGATGTACCGATGCATATTCATTGTCCATTCCAAACTGGTAGCCACCCTCGGGTTTTTCAAATGGGCGGTTCAACAGAGGCAGGATCGGACGCATCGGCCTATACCAGCTAATAAGGGCCATGTCGTAAAAACTATCCACGATGGGTCCTTCGAGGTGTACCATCATCTCCATGTTCGCGCGATCTTGAATATTGTTCGAGTTCACCAGCGCTACCTTCCGGTCGACAATCATGAATTTACAGTGGAAGGTTCCTAGTAAAGGTCTTGGACGAATGTATGTGTTGAGTTACACGGTTGAAACCCCTGACCTGAGATGCCACTCACTGGTGAAAATTCACGAGCTCGAAATCAAGCCAAGGTATCTCACTCCTCCTGGGTATTTTGACTTCATCACTCAACCATTCTTCCTCTTCAACAAGAACGTGGCTCTCAGTAAGCATCTTCAAATTCGCGCGGTCGTAAATCATCTTTACAGCGACTTTCTTTCCCCGTTTCTCCGCCCGTCTGGATAACTCTTTGAAGGCATCGCAGACGAATTTGGACGCCTCGGACGCCTCCCAATAGTTGGTAGCGAGAATTACCTCGTGTTCTGCGTTGATGATACAATCATAATAATGTTGCATGATGTCTGGTATCCTGAAAACACCTTAGCCTTCGCATTACACATCGCCTTGGAGAGTCCTACAATGATATTATAGACAAGTTCACGACCCCTCTGGAGCCCAAAAGAGGTGGGGACACCACACCAGCCCAGGGATCGCTGTCGAGAGTAGCCAGAACGTCCATGAAAATCTAAATGCTACCACATATAGAGCTCCCATGACAAACAATGCGATATCGTACTGACCTTCAGAAATAGATCGCTGGGCCGCGAACCGAAATTGCCACACTGAGCAGCCAGGTCGAGGTCCTCTTGAGTCGGCTCGATCACTTGAATACGCTCTACATCATTCTTTCCTGTGTGCCGGAAAAGTTCCTTGAACGTCTCTAGATAGTTACTACCAGAAAAGCTGTGATGTTTGGGATGTTCGTCATAAAGAGTCTTGGCTAGAAGACCCGGGAACACATCATGATCTGGTCCGGTCCGAGTCGTGGCAGTGGCGAACGCAGTAGTCAGCGTCTTGTGAGAGTGGATGAGGGCGTAAACCTTCTCTGAGATGGTCATTGGGGCTTGTGCTGATCATCCATTGGCAGTTTCGTGACGGCGTTTATACAAGAGACTGCGCTGGTAGTTGCCGTTATCAGGCTCTTTTAGGGTCGCCGGAGCGGTGCCTGAAATTGACACCCAAACTTGTTGGGATTGGGGAGCCAGCCTAAGTCCCCAAGAATCGAATTCAGAGGAACCCTTCCAAGTTCCAGGACCGTGGCCTTTCTGTGAACAAAACAACAATACTCATCAATTATTGAGATCATGGCACGATATACACAACCGAGTCGTATGCAAAAATGTAACTCGAATAACTCGACGTTCTAAATATCATTAAGTATACACTTGATACTACATGTAGTGCATAATAATAGAATGTCGAGCGAAACCTCGTATAGCTTAATTTAGTTCCTTAAATAGATGATGTAGCGGTATACTCAGGATCTGTCGATCCAAGGGTGTGTGACCAGACGAATAGGAAACGCCTGATAAAGTTGTGGAGGAATGGATTTCAGTGGGCCAGGGGGGACGAGCAATGAAACTACTAAGAAGTCCTGATACGCAAGGTATTTGAATGGTCAAGGTTTAGGAATACATAGACAAGGCTCACCTTGATTTCGACCACGGAAGTAGTAAAGCTAGAGTATTTTATCGGCCGCTCGCAATGAATTTCACCGTCCCAGCTCATAGCCGCCGTGTTGTCTAAGGTAGGCTCGATAGTTGTCATTGGATTGGGAAAAGCCCTGCCTATACCAAGAACTTCATCCTGAACGTTTTTCCGATCCCCAACCGACACAGTCGTCCGTCGGAGAAGAAATACATGAATGGGTTTCTCCAGGCTAATATCCCTTTGTGCCACGTGGCCGGCGATGCTACCCAGAAAGGTCGCTGAAGAGCAGAATGATATGTGAAATGGTACAGCCTCAGACGATGAGAACACTCCAACTGAGGGCACGAAGAGCTTGCGAGAAGAGGTTAACTACCCATGAAGGAACCCTGCACTACATGGCTCACATGGCATTGGGCGATAAGTGGCTCTTTGCCTTCACTCGAGGGTGCTTTGATCATTCCCCAAATCTCTTCTTGCCATTCTTCCGGGCATATTTTCAGGGAAGAGAAAGAGGGGGGTGACGGCCTGGGTGGACGAACCCGGGGGCTATAGCGTAAATACGCAGATAAGCACGCTTCCCTGCATAATTTCAGATGAGCTCAGAACTCTTGTACGCGCGTGTCACTGACTTGGTCCGGGAGAAAATTGAACCTGTGACTTTCCGAACCACAACATTTAGCGAGTGCACAACAGCCACTCGACATGGGTGCCTGATAGACATGGAAGGCGGAAGACGATGTCGGCGACCATGATCATTCTCCCGATATGCGGAGGGGAAGGATATCGAAACAGGCAACAAGCTGGGACAATCGTCACTGGTCAAGTCGGTTTTCCGCCACAGCAGGCGCTCTTCGGAGAAAAGAGTATGCAATAATATTCCCGATCTAGTTTTCACCCGAATTTGTGCCTCTAGCTGCGTCCAAGATCAAAAATGCCGTCAGGCAGGAGAGGGGAGGCGACACAAACCTTGACTACTACAGACACGATTTTTTTCCTATCCGCTGGTGCGAACTCACCGTACACAGTACTGCATAGCCCAAACGTAGGGATGCCATCCTCTTCCCGACAACCTCGCAATGTGAGAGACATGCCATGTTCTTTGTATGTGAAAGCACAGTTGTCGCGGAAGTGAGTTGTCTGTTTTGGTGTTCTTTGGATGCATTGCTCTCCGGGTAACGGCGTTGAAGAATAATCAGGTGGAATAGAGGGTGAATAGTCTGGAAGTTCTATATCTGTGAATATTTCCATAGTGGAAAGGGGCAAGGAAAGAGGCCGCAGCAATCACAGACTTGAGCGGGAGATGTCTCGTGGCCGGGCTCGGAGTATATATGAGGAACAGCCTGCAACACTCCGAGTAGGTATGTGGCATCTTGATGATTCGGCAATTCCTGCTAGTGCGGAGACGGTTGCCGTGTCGTGTGGTCAGGAACCAGGCGATGCCTGACTGGCACTGCCCAAAACGTACGCAGCACGTGAAGAAGCGGTGTACGTGCTGTGCATTGCGTACCGTATCAGACAAACACAGAAATTTTGATTCGTATTATCGTGGAACCGTAGTAAGTATGGCTGTTTAGACGTTTAGTACCAACGGACCCGTATCATGATGGATGGTCAAGCCAACGTGGCGGTGCGGTTGGCTGGACCCCGGCAGTGCGAGTGACACTGGCGTGAGCGTTTGACACTGGCGTTTGAACCTGGCATTGGCCTTCAGTACAACGTGAGCTGATACATCATGATGGCAACTGCCTGACTCATTAGACGCTCCGCCAATCCTCAAACACATTTCGAAGCTACTAACCCCATGGAGATAAGGGGAACTTGAAGACCAGCCCGATACATCATTCTATCACTACTAAATCGGCCCAGCGGCGCGCATGCGCCAAGTCCCCGACTCCGGAAGGCAGTTGGGGTGTATACGTCTGACCCAAAAATTACTTAAAATTAATTCGTACGGGACGACCGCTGCACTCAGGCAGTTGCCTTAAATCATATCGCCTTGGTACGGGTAGTGGTGTCCTCGACCTCTAGTCTCGTGCGCGTGTGGTGGCGGACACCCCAAAGTTCTTACATCTCCTGTGCGAATCCGGCAATCCAACTTCATTTGACCGTCCGACGTAGTGAGCTATGGTATCTCGTCGCTCGGTTGGACTGACTTTTCCATGCTTCGTTTTCATTTGTCCACGTCGACGGGGTGGGTTGACATATCCATCTATGTCGGAACTTTCTGGCGCCCATGCCAAGCCATTACCATACATGATAATGAGTGCCTCTCACACGTGACCTTCTAATCTAAAAAGTTAGTGGAGAACGGTGTGGGAGGGAGACATACCTGTCGTTTTTGAGCCAAAGCCGACGCTTTTTTCGGGTGTTTCGGGTGATTCGAGTGTTTCGTTCTTTTCTGTTGTCTCGCGT